>JAOSBK010000004.1:14053959-14085710 GCA_027568895.1 Erythroxylum shatona
GTTAATTAGGGGTTATTATTAGATCGTATCTTAATAACCTAATAATACGGTAAGATTGGTTGGGAGGACGTTCCTTTTGGCTATAACTTGTCTGCAATGTTAATTTGAATAGTTATCCTAGAGTCGATGATCAATCCATATGAATTTCATACCTCGAATTACCTTTGATTGGGTTTGTTTTCTATTGATTTCGAATTTTAATTATTATCGCTGTCTTGATTTCGTTTTTATTTTTTATTTTTTTTATTTTTTTCGTTAAACAGAAAATACCCCAATTTACACTTTATCTTTCAGTTTGCAGTTTCAGTTCTGGTTAACTTTGGCCAAGGCTAGTCTCTAGGGTTCGACCCTTCTCGCCCTATTTACAATATTCTTTATTTTTCGTTAGGAAGAGCAGGTCTTTTATTTTTGGTGGTTTCGACACCCATCAGTTCCTCAGAAACCTAATCCATCAAAAGATCAAAATTATCAATGCAAATTGGATATGCTAAACTACTTATTTTGTTCAGAGTCCTAGTAAACAATAAATTTTAATTATTAAAAATTATAAGAAATTATATCAAAATTAATAATGATAATAACATATCTTTCCCAAAGCTTTAGATTGTAATGAACGAAAACCATGTCATTCAATCGCATGTGCTCCAATCTATTCCTTTTTTTTTTTGGAAAGGATGAATTTAAATGTGCTCCAATTCTGTTCATAGTTTGTTACACTCACACATTAACTTAAAATTTGAATTGTAAATCTTTGCAATTCTGGAATACCATTTCCAAATTGATCCCACTAAGAAACTGTAAGTCTTTAGACAACAAAAGTAGCGTTATAAACAAAATAAAATGATAATTATTTTTCAACAAATAAGAAAAGGGAAACAACTAATACCTAGAGAAAGTTTTGCTCTTTGTCAAATAGCAACTAGCAGTCCAAAATCCCAAAAAAATTGCTTATAAAGCTCAATTTGTGAGCTCAGGATATCTTACATCATCTCATGGGTAACAATTATTGTAATAGTGAATAACATTCCCCTATTAACTTCACCTTCTTTGTAAAATTCGGTCTGAAATAAACACTATGATTCAAAAACACCCCAGCTCTAAACAACAAAGAAAAAAGTTGCCTTTTCCATTTCTCATTGATGATTTTAAGATACGGTTTGAACAAAGAAAGCCTATGTTTCATATTGACCTAGATTGCTTACTTAACCCTCTCCAGGGTGTCAAAAAAATAACTCATTGTTGTCTTTTCTTCACTATCAGCCAAGTGAAGCACCCTTACCAAAAGTTCATAAACTCAGATAATAAATTGGCATTAAAACCAAAATTCTCTACCTTTTAGTATACTTCTGGAAATATCCGATCCAACATTAGACTTAGCATGCTCAGATACAACTCACTTATCATTTGTAAACATTTGTCTTAACTCTTTCTTCATCATAACAAAAATTAAAGTAATAAGAAATTCATCAAAAACCTTGTCATAGTAGGACGACATAAATTCTTACCATTGGTAAATTCCTTTCTCATTAAATTCAACACCCATGCATGATTATAGATGAACTTGGCCACCTTTTTATCTTTCTGCATAGTCTCATCAATAACAGGAAAATACCTGAGATCCCATATTTTCTCCAACATTAGGTCAATGAAATGTGCAACACACGGAGTCAAAAAAAGAACTATACTTATTTTACAACCTTCTTTCTACAACTTTGTAAGCAGAATCATTGTTAGTAATGAATTGAACAATATTTTATATCCTACTTCATTCACAACTTCATCAAATATCTCAAATAAAGTATCAGTATTCCTAATAAGGATAGGTGCATCAATAGACTTCAAAAACATTGAGTCATTTGTAGAATAAACAAAAAATTAATAATAGGCTCATGTCTCCTATTTTTCCAACTATCACACATGATTAAACACCTATAAGTAGCCCAATCCACTCTCCTTTCTCTTAGATAACTTTTAATTTCAGAAATTGTGCAACTCAAAAGTTTACCTCTTAAGTCATCAATCGAAGAAGTTTTGTATCTCGAATTATAAGAGGCTATAATATCTAATATAGGTTAATAATAGTAAGATTGAGAAGCATTGAATGGTGCACCTGTATCATACCACCATCTAGCTACTGCCATATCAACAATATGAGTCGTATCTCTTAATTGCTTGGCACTATAGATTAAAGGTTGGGCTCCAGCAGTTGTTTGTGGTGCAAAAAAATTAGTCATTTGCCTTCTTCTTTTCCTAACATCAAATGTAGGTGTAACATTCACTTCTTGCTCAGCCTAGGATAGAGTACTACTACTGCAACTATCATTACCACCATTAACATTTCCATAATAATCACGAAAACTAGTAAATGAACATCCACTACCAATTTGATAATTCAGTCTCTCCTTTTTATCTTTCTTGTGTAGATATTCTTCAAGAAAAGTTTTCATTTGCTACTTCATATCATGTAATGCAGAACCCCAAGGCTAAAGAACCTGAAATCCCTTAAACACACACTTTGGATAGAATATGAACAAGATAAAATTCCTAACCCTAATGAACGCCCCAATCAACTATATGAAAGAAAACACATATAATAAGGTTGATTTGAAAACAAGAATAGAAATTCACCACAATTGTTTACCTTGATAAGAATTATATTCTTGATGCAATAGAAGAAGACAAAAAATCCTTCCTTATAGAATTCATTATTCATCCAATCTAACCCTAAATAATGTTTATTATGATGTTTTTATATCCCTTAAAAGGAAAGAAACCCTAACTACATAAAAGGCCTTTAAACATGGGTCATTCACCAAAATAATTAAACCCTAAACTAATATTTCTAAAATACAACCAATTAAACCTAAAAGGTTTAAACAAGCTCAAAACACAAGTAGTGGGCTGTGGAAAGTTATGATTTTAATGTAAAGTAATTAATTAAACAAGAATGAAAGTCTTCTTGCACATTCCGCCCAACTAGATTAGTTATGATGCCATAGTCCTCATTATCTCTTAGATTACATGCTATCTATAATTTGGCCTATGTAGGATTGAAGCGCTTCTTTGAAATTCTTAGCTCTTGATCTTGTTATTGGTCCCTTTGACATTACTAACTTATCTTTGGTTCCATATCTCTTACAAAGTATCATGGTCGTGCTCGCATCATCATGGCTTACTTTTTTTTATAGGGTTTTACATCTCCTTTAACCCCAACTTAATGTTTCTTTAATCAAGTGATTCATTCACCTTTCAAATGCTTATTATAAAACAAGCAAATAGTATGGTTCTTCATACTCAGGACTAATACAACATGAGCCCAAGTGGATCATTGTATCTTCCTAAAGCAGTTTAATTAGGAGTATTTGAACTTCCTTCTATTTATTTATAAAAATAAATGAATAAATATATCAAAATCATACGTAATTTAGTTTCATCCATCAGAATTCAATTTTATCTAACACAATTCTTCAATAAGTCAAAACCAACAATTAAGTGTTCAACATACACAATTACACAATACACATGTCCATCATATGTAATATAACTCATTTTTATAATTACATCATACACAACTCAATTTCATCCAACACAATTCAATTTTATCTAACATAATTCAACAATAAGTCAAAAACTAACAATTCAATTATTTAACATACACAATTACACAATACACAAGTCCATCATATGTAATATAACTCATTTTTTATGATTACATCATATACAATTCAATTTCATTCAACAAAATCCAATTTTATCCAACACAATTCTTTAATAAGTCAAAAACCAACAATTTAAGTATTCAACATATACAATTACATAATACGCATGTCCATCATATAATATAACTCATTTTGTATGATTACATTATACACAATTCAATTTTATCCAACACAATCTAATTTTATCTAACACAATTCTTCAATAAGTCAAAAACTAACAATTCAAGTACTTAACATGCACAATTACACAATACGCATGTCCATCATATGTAATATAACTCATTTTGTATTAATTTATTAATTAATATAATGGCATCATGTACTCATAAACAAGAATGTTGATTTTAAATTAGCCTTATGATTTAGTTTGTTGTATGACTTATCATATAAAAAATAATTGTGAGTGAACCTAGAGATCTTGTGTGTCATATTAAAATACTAGATTGGAAACATATATATCCAGATTAAGTATAAACCAAATTCATTATTTCTAAAATTAGTAAATTTAATTTAATTATTAATTCAGATTTGCATTCAAAATAAATTTTATCATATGTCGTCTTCAATTATTATAAAACATAATTTCTTGAATTATAAATTAAAAAATATTTAAACTAGTCTAAATTAAAGTTAAGATTCAAATTTAAAATTGAATTAAATTTGAACAAAAGAAATTCAATAAAAATTCTTAATATGTACACTAAATTATACCCAAATAATTCAAATAAAATTGAAATTATATAGACAAGCTTAGCTTGATTTAATATGTTATCTATTTATTTATAATTTAGTTTGTAATTGTAAATTGTAAATTGTAAATTGTAAATTGTAATAATACAATCCAAATCCAAATCCAAATCTTGACTTGAGGCCATGACTTATTATGAATTTCCAATTCCAAACCAATCAGATAAACAAGACTGAATCAATCAACAGATAAAAAAATCAACTAGACAACACACTTTGTCCATTTCATTTATATCCAAATCCAACCACTCACAACAATTCAATTCCAATTTCCTCCAACCATTCACAAACTCATAATTAGAAATTCACTAATTCAATTCAATTTAATGAGTAGAAAAAATCTAAAACACATAAAAATATCACAAATTTAATGGTCAAGTCGATTTTTTGTGGGACAGACTCGGGTCAGTGAAAACCAGATCTGGTTTTTATAGAAGACGAGCAAGAGGCAAAAGAAAGCAGCGATGGTGGAGGTGGATACAACCAACAGGAGGGGGAGGACGTACGGAGCGAGGTAGCAATAGGCAGAGTCGAGGAGATGGAGGAGAGGAGGGGTGAGGCTCGCTAAGGAGCAGTGGAGAATGGAGTAGAAGAGACAGAGTCACGGTGCAGAGGGAGGTGGACAGACCAGCAAGTGGGGGAGGTGCGGTGGCATCGTTGTGGAGGACGACGGTGATGAGCGGTGGTGACAGAGGGTGAGAGAGAGAGTGGCATGCATGAGAGAGAAAGTGAGAGCTGAGTGACAGAGTCGGGTCATCAGGGAGGGGGTGATTTTTTTGTTTGTTATTTAGTCCCTACGCTTTTCAAATTCACGATAGGATTTTATCGATTTTTCAAATACTAGCTAGTATCTGGTGAAACCTTCGATAGTGATCAATATTCATATCTGATATCAAAAAGGGTGGTACCATTTCATTTTCAGGCCAGAACCGACCAGTACGGAATAGTATTAATAAGCCTAAGGAAATCATATAGGGATATTTCAAAATAAAAACTCAAAAAGTCACCTAGAGATTCCTTAAACTAGAAAGATGGATATTCATGCACTTAATAGAAATATAGCTCAGATAAACGTGGAGGGAGATTGAACTTATCTTAGTCCATCTTAAATGATGGCTTTGAGTGGGAAAGTATATGCTCGCAAAGCACCGACACCTATGGAAGTCTATAGAAGGTTTTTGACTTTTGGAAGTTCCAAGTTTACTTTGTTTCAAATGGAGGGACACGAGTTTCTTTGGGGCTCCATCAGAAATGCAAATACTCCCTAGTTATGCTTTAACACAAACTTATTTATGGACTAATATGCTTTGGATTAGGGGATGGGAGTGCCTCCCACATGCAAAAACTTCTAATGTGCTATCTTGCGAGGTGTTACGAATGGTTCAACGATGACAGTTATTACAAGTGTTCTGTCCATGTAATACACTAGAATGGCTTCAATCCTAGAGACAATATGTTATATTTTTGCAGGGCTTAGTCCCTTATTTCTATATACATATATATATATACTTTAAAAAAGATAATATATCATGTGTGGGGCCCACTTGCTGGCTTTGTTCTAACGGAGATATTGAACTTCTTAAACCTACTTTATTTCATCCCTTTCAGATGAACTGTAACCAGAACTACAAAGGACCATAATTCCTCTACAACGAGACATGTCAACAATATTGATATGAGGCCTAATAGTTTAGTATAAGAGAAGGCCTATTCTATTATAATAACCACCTATTTCCACACGTGTAGAGTCCAACTCTTTTTGTAGTGCCAAACCCCACTTAGGTTTCATACCATACATGATCATATAAGAACCAATTGCAAGAAAGAAAAAGGTCATTTTGGCTATGTGGGGTGGGTGAGGAAATTTAGAATTAGCTAGAGTAGGGTAATCCATGGATAGACCTTAGTTTTACTATTAAGTCTAGGTTTGAAACACTCTAGTCATAACAACTTAAAATGACATATGGGGGCCTTAAGGACCTTGCTTTTTAATTGTTTTATGCAATGATGTAAAAACATATCAGACCGATCAATTCGACCAAGATAAGCACGAATCAGACTGATTTCTAATTCTATTTTTACTTTTAACTGTATAAGAATTCTATTTTTACTTTTAACTGTATAAGAACCAACTACTTGGGAGCAATGAGCGTTGAGTGTTGAACGTTGAGCGACAAGCGTGGAGAGATCCTTAACTTTTGAGATTTCAGGTGGGTTTCAACTCCTTCTCCATTCATGGCTTCTTCTTCTTCTCCCAATCACCCATGAACCCCTCTCTCCCCATTACCCGCCCTTGACCCTCTCACACATCAAAATCCTGATTGAACCCTAAATCAAAATTCCAACCCAAACATCATTGCATCCCTCCAGACCAAAGAACCACATCAGAAAATGCCCCTATTCACCAACCCTATTCAAATGTCCACCGCGATAAACCCTCAGGAGACTATGCCCGAATCTTCTTCCCAGTCTCTTGAAATAACAAATTGGGGAACACCAAATCATGGAAGGCAGTCATTTTATAGGGGATGGAGGAATCAACAGAAGATAAAACTTTAACTTATTACCCCCTGGAGGTTAAGGAGAATCAGATATATGTCACCCCCCCCCCCAGCAAAAAAGGGAGCCGCACATTTCAGGTTAGCTCCGATTGGTTTTTTCTTAGGAAAGAGACCAGCTTTTCCTGCTGTGTAGAGAGCTCTAGCTAAGTCTTGGGTAAAGTTTGGGATAAAGGAAACTCTAAAACAATTTTATGTTTAAGTTTGACTCAGAAATAGGATTGAACTTGGTATTGGAAAAGGGACCTTGGCATATCCAAAGGAAGCCTTTGTTTCTATGAAAGTGGAGTCTGAATAGTGGGGAATAAGAAAAGGTTAAGTATGCCCCAGTTTGGGCTAGGTTTCATAATATCCCAGTTGAATATTGGAATACTGAAGGTTTGGAGAGGATTGAAAGTGCAGTAGGACACCCTTTTTTAATGGATACACAAATGGCTAGAATGTCTAGGAGTGTGTATGCACGGATATGTATAGAGCTAGAACTACAGAAAAGTTGGCCCTTTTCCTTTCAATTGGCTACTTATAATGAGGAGGGGGAAATAATTTTCAAGAAAATTAGGATTGGGAATGAACGGAGGCCTGATCAGAATATACTGAGGAAGGAATGGGCTCCTACAGGGAGACTGTTTGAGACTGGTTTACAATAAGAGTTGGAGTAAGGAAAGGAGCAGAAATTAAACATTCCAAAGCAGCAAGAAAAGGAGCAGGAACTTACCTTAGAGAAGGTAACTCCTAGTAACAAGGAAATTAGACCATCAGAGATACCTAATGAGCAATGTGAGGGCCAAGGTTCACAACAGAAGGATCTTGTAAATGTGCTGACAATACAAGAAGATAAAGATGCAAGCATTGTTGGGAGTCCTCTTCAAAACCAGGATCATCAATTGCAAGAAGAATTGAGTGGAGACCTTGAGGCATCCAACTCTTACGCTGTAAATCAGGTAGGTATTCCTTCATTTCCTATTTCTGAATTGGTCCCTAATAGTTCTGGTATTAAAGGAGGGGAAAGGGGGGATTTTACTGTGAGGAACAATAGGAAATCTAGGAGGAAATGGAAGTAGGTTGTGTTACTGGTTTATGGTTTTGTGATATAGATCTGGTTTTTTGGAATGTTAGGGGACACAATAATCCCAAAAAACAATTAGCAGTACAAGCTTGTCTTAAGAGATTATCTGTTTTATTTTGTTTGATTGATAGAATCTAAGATTAGGTCTCCTTCCTGTTTGAACAATGTTTGCTCCTCCATGTTTCCTAGACGGACTTCATACAATAATGTAGACCAGGCTTCGAATGCTAGGATAGTTAAAACTTGGAACCTGATAGTTTTTTATGTTCTATTCTCATATCAAGTGATCAGCTAATCCACTTAGAGATGACCCCTAGGAACTGGTCTTCTTCTCTCTTAATGACTTGTGTTTATAGGTCTAACAATCTAAACCATAGGAAGAATCTTTGGTTGGATCTGTCAACCATCAATCTCTCAGTAGGTAACCTTCCTTGGATGATAGCAGGGATTTTAATGCTATTTTGTATCCTTTTGAGGTAGACCCCATAAGTTCCACAGCAATGCATAGGATTAATGATTTTCAAAAGTGTGTTGAGGGCAATGCTTTGTTTGATTTAAATTCCAGTGGTCCAAGTTTTACTTGGAACAATAAACAAAGTGGAGATTCCTTTATTGCTAGGAAGTTAGATAGAGCCCTTATTAACTCAGCTTGGAGCTATAGGTTTCCCTATTCTTTTTATGTTATTCAGAACCCAAACATTTCAGATCATTCTCCGATAGTGGTTAGGGCTCTGGCTAATACGCAAAAGAGAGCTTCTCCTTTCAGGTTCTTAAATTTTCTAGCATTTCAACCGAATTTCCTTCAAATCATAAAGGAAACTTGGTCCTCTCAAGTTCAGGGCACTCTAATGTTTTGTGTAGTTTCTAAGCTTAAGCAGGTTAAAAAAGCACTCAAATTGATGAACTCTAGCTAGATAGGGGATGTGAATGAAAGAGTAGAAAATTGCTAAGTTACTATTAATAACATTCAGGATCAAATGAGACTTTTGCTTAGATCTTCTCTTCTGATTGATAGGGAATCTGAGGACATAAATGGGTTAAGAAGAGCTCTAGATGATCAGGAGTCATTCTTTAAATAGTCTTCCAGGATTGAATGGCTTATAGAAGGGGATAGGACCACCAAATTATTCCATAACTCTCTCTTTGCTAACAGAAACATAAGTAACATACATTCTTTAATAGTGGGAAATGGGAATAGGATAGTTGGATTAGAAGAGATTCAAGCTAAGTTTTTTTTAGTACTTTCTAGGTTTTATTGGGGATAAAAAGAACCTTCATTCTTCCAAAGAGTATATGGAAAACCTTTTCCCTTATTCTTTACCTGTAAATCTGTCTAATTCTCTTGCTGCCAAAGTTTCAACTCAAAAGGTAAAAGAGGTTTTCAATTCTCTTAACCCCAATAAGGCTCTAGGTTTGGATGGGTTTAATGGGTTTTTCTTCAATCAAACCTGGCATATCATTAGAGAGGATGTTACCAAAGCCATTCAAAAAATTTTCCAATATGGAAAACTCCTCAAAGAGCTTAATTCCACTTTCATCTCACTTATTCCTAAAAAAGCTCACCCTTCTTCTCTTGTTGCAATATTTTTTATAAGGTGATTGCTAAAATCATAGCAAAAAGGTTTACGGAGATTTTTTCTCAAATTGTTAGCCCAAACCAAAGTGCCTTTATTAAGAATCGAAGAATGGGGATAATATTCTTTTGCCCCAAGAATTATCATCTTCTAATAACCAAAAGAGATGTGCCTTCAAAGTGGACCTACAAAAAGCCTATGATTCAATTCATTAGGATTTCCTTCTTAATGCTTTAGTAGCTATAGGTCTTCCTATAAAGTTCATTGATTGGATCAAAGAATGTATAACCACTCCGACTTACTCTATTTTGATTAATGAAGCTCCCATAAAATTTTTTATAGGGAAGTCAGGTCTTCGACAAGGAGATCCCTTATCTCCATTCCTTTTCATAATTTGCATGGAAGTTTTCTCTAAGAGATTGAATGACTTCATAGAAGGTAGTCCTTCCTTCAAATATCATGGGAGGTGCAAAACCCTTAAACTCACACATCTATTGTTTGCTGATGATCTCCTTATGTTTTGCCACGTGGATTTGAGCTCAGCTCAAACTTTACTTGATTGTTTGGTTACATTCTCTAGTTTTTTAGGTATGGACATGAATCCTTCCAAGAGTCAATTTTTCTTCTCTCCTAATATGGAATATCTGACTCATTAAATGGAAGTTATCTCTGGTCTCAAAAAAGGTACCCTACCCATACTGTATTTGGGGGTTCCCCTCTTGACAGGTAGGTTATCTAGGAGGGATTGCTTACCCATATTGGATAAAATTGATAAGAGGATAAACAAATGGACTCATAAATATCTCTCCTATGCTAGTAGGCTCCAATTGGTAATTTCAGTCCTTTCGTCTTTCCAAGTATGTTAGACTACCCACTTCATTCTCCCTTCTTCCATTCTTAAGGATATAGAGACTAAACTTGGGAATTGTCTGTGGGCAGGGAAGGTGGCTTCTAATTCTTATGCAAAGGTTAAATGGAGTGACATTTGTAGAACTAAAAGGAAAGGAGGTTTAAGGATTAAACATTTGACAACTTGAAATTATGTTCTATTAGGAAAAAAGATTTGGTACTTGTTTGTTGATAGGGAAGCTTTGTGGGTTAAGTGGGTTCAAACAATCATTTTGAGAAGGAAAAATTTTTGGAGTGCCTAACCTACTGATAATAGTTCTTGGAGTTAGAGGAAAAATCTTATTTGTGAGGGATAAAATGGGGAACCAATTCAGATTTAGGATAAGGAATGGAATTTCTACTCTTTTATGGCAGGATTCGTGGCATCCAAGAGGAATCCTAAAGGGCTTTTATTCTTCTAGAGAGATCAATGGTTCGGATCTTACAATGACTGCAAGAGTCTCAGAAGTTATCAGCAATAATGAGTAGAGATGGCAAAAGGCTTCCATAGGGCTCATTAGCAACCTTAAGCCCCTTCAGTACCAATCAAATAATTCAATACCGGATAGTTTGGAATGGTTAGCTAACCCTACAAAAAGGTATACTAATGGGTCAGCTTATAATTTCTTGAGACCTCCTATTCAGAATGTTTCTTGATATAAGCTGGTTTGGTTCAAAACAAATAGCCCTAGGTGTTCCTTTATATTATGGCTAGCTCTCCTTAAGAAGTTACAAACACGAGACAAACTTCACTATCTCCAAACTCCTAATCACTGCTCCTTGTGTATCTCGGATAATGAAACTATTGACCACTTATTTTTTGAGTGCCCCTACTCCAAAACCGTATGGGACCACTATTTAAACCATTTCCATATACACATCCTAAATCAGACAAACCTTCAATCCATTCCCACTTGGTTTAATTAGAATTTTAGAACCTCTGACAATAACATTTTCCCAATCCTCCTTTCCACTACTGTCTACAATATTTGGTTTGAGAGGAATACACGTACATTCAAAGATGAAGCTAAGGATGTGGGGAGTTTGTACTCCAGAGTAATCTTTCAACTTATAGAACATCTCAGCTCAAACACCATGAGGAGATCATTATTGTAGTTATTTTCACTAATATAATTACTGCTAGTCTGTCATTTCAGGTCAACAGGCTCTTGGTCTCCAAAGCAAAAGTGAAAACAAAAGCAGGAACATTATTGTTTAAAATTTGCAAATGGAGTTGTTAGATTTCAGACAAGATCAAGAGAGGAATCCAAACCCTCTTCGATAAAGCTGAGTGAAATCAACTTCAGGAAATCTCATTGTTTCAAAACAACAAGCAAAGAAATTATGGTGGGGAATAGAAAAGAACAAATCCTAGAATCAGATCAAGGTACTCTACCGATGGATGGAAGGCAAAAATTACTAAAGTTCCTATAAATGTAGATATGAGAGAGATGGCAAGTTGGCAGTGTTCCAGGAAATCCGAAGAACAACAATCTCCTTAGACTGTGTTAATTGTTGAATAGGTTTGCTAATTTATTTTGCTTGCATTTGCAGCTGGATCTATTGTTGGTAAACTTGTATTTCTGTCTACTTTAGCAAGCTCTATTAGGTTTTTGGTAGCAAGATTGTATAGTATATGGAGTTTGTGTTTTGAAGTTAGGAAGTAGGTTGTAAGTATGCCATAGGTTCCATTAGCTCTCCCTTTGGTAGTCTAGAGATTCACATGTAAGAATCTCAAGTTATGTACATAACTTTTATTATTTGTATAAAGTCTTTCTGATTTACCAAAAAGAAAAGAATCGACTAGTTAAATAATAAACCAACAGATTTTTCCTATCCTATGAAGAATCGAATGCGTGTTAATTACCCAAACTAATAATCGTACAAAGATGACATGGAATATAATCACAAGGATCAGATCTCAAAAACCCACATCCAAGCTTACATGCATTATACCTCCATACCTAAGACAACATCCAACAAATTTTTACATGTCCTAAGCTCCTACTCGCTCCACTACACATAGGTGAGGCAGCTCTAATGGTGGTAATAGTGGGTAGAGATTGAAAGAGAAAAGAGAAGGAGAGGAACTCTTGAGGAAAAATATCGACTAAGTGTAACATTCTGGACTGCGTTAAACGTCAATGATAAAAATAAATAATAATAATAAATAATTTTTTATAAAATGATAAATAAACACCAATAATTAGTCAAACAGTTGGTCATATAATTAGTTCTTATTCTTTAAAAATATCAATTTCTATGTATAGTACAAAGAGAAGAAATTATACTTGAAATAAATAGTAAAATTCTAAAGATAAGATAAAGATGTAAATTTTAATTTTTTGATATTAAAAATATTAGTATTTGTTGGCTAAAATTCAAAACAAAATATTGGTGTATTTTGTATTTCAATAAAATATTTCATTTTTATTTACTCTTATAATTTTTACTTCTTATTTATTATATATCGGTTTTATAGCAGTTTAATACTAATTGAACATTTAAACCCTAAACCTTTTCTTTGACCGATTTGATGTCCAGTTCGGTTTTTAAAACATTGGTTTGATGCACTTTACTAGTTCACTAAGTTTTTCTTATCTTTTGTGGTTCTCCTTTTCCTTTGTTGTGTTTCACACAAAGAACCAAAGACAAGAGATAATCTATTGTTTTCTTTTTCAAGGAACTCAGGAAGGATTTGTAAATGCTACTATAATTAAGCTTCCAATTAAACTTAACCAAGATTGCTTGATATCCAAGTGCTTTTTGGTTGGCTTTTTCTATTCTATGGAAACGGGTTTTGATTGTTGCAAGGTTACGTTAATTCTAGCAGAGCAGAGGCAAGAATTCATCCTAATAGACGCAATGGTAACATGATTTACAGGGACATGTGTGAGAAGGAGGAAAACGATAATATAGTCTTTTGGTGTGCACCTCTGCAATTATGTCTTTTATTGAGGCCGTTGAAGGCAAGAAGCTGTAGGAGGGAATCTGGGAATAGGAAAACCCGTGAAGGAAAAGAATGACCCACAAAGGCCTTTTCGTTCACACTCATCGGAACATTTATTCCAATTCCAAATAGACAATAACTAGTTTGACTTTGAATATTACAAGGAGATGAATTTGATCAAAAGATAATAACTTCTTCATTATCACTGTTATGTAGAGACGGAAACTTGAATTCTCTTTTTTTATTTTCCTTTTATCACCAATTATTTGGCATGAACAATAAGCAAAAAGTAAGATACTTTCATTTCACTGTTACCAGGAGATTCCATTATGCTAATAGAATTTCACCAACGTGCTCAGGGTTAGTTAACGGCTTTTTTTTTAATTTCGTTTGAGAAGATGTAGTATTATAAACCTATGAATTCACTGATCAATTAAGCTTTAGGCACCAAAATTTCAAACGTGAAAATGTTTACTTAGGCACAAAACTTTTTCTTTTAATTTTTTAATCCTTTGAATATACCCTTCATCATCATCATCATCTTAGCTTTTCAGGCCACAAGGTGAATCAACGAACGTTGAACCTCATCTCATCCCAAAAGAAAAGCTAGCAAAATGAATCTCACTCATAAGCCACATTGATTCAAAAGAAAACTCACATAGGATTCTCCAGAGTATCATTAACAGTAGCACTCAATTATATCCAAATGATGAAATGGGTCCTATACCTTACAAAGGCTTATGTATTGGTTTTTGCATGGTCAATGCTATTGTCTTGAGCTACCATGTTTTAGGCCACCCATGCACTGTAAAGAAACAGAATCCCTCCTTTTTATGCTCCTAATGCTTCTTATAGACACCATAATCGTACACAAGTTCAAGTAAACACTGCATGTTTGTTTTCTATCATGAAGAGGAAAAGAAGGACAATTTGTGCTATCTCTTCATGGCTTTAGATTTGGATTTGCAACCAGGAAAAAGTCCATAAATGAGAAACAAAAAGAAGAGAGGAGACCTTCCAAACTCCCATTGGTGGGGTTTGCTTCAGCACTTTCACTATGCACTAGGAATACAGACAGAAAGTTGTGAAAAATAGAAACTTCAACGGAAATAATTGAAAAAAAAGAAATGTAATATTCCAAAAATCTTCCACGTATCATAGAGAAGACTGTCAATGTTTATGTTTAATTAAGAGCATACAAGGAGAAAGCCAAATTCTATCCTGAAACATTTCAAGAGTATTTCCAGTCGTCATGTATCATTACTCTAACAGAGACAAAACAAAAGCAATTTCTGCATTATAGAGAATTGTAGGTAATATTTACTTATTTATCCCTCTAACGGGCTCCAATTTAATACATGAATCTCTCTGACAATACAATTGCAACAATAAGGTAATAAACCAAGTGTTTAATGGAAATTAAGTGGTTGATATGTATTGGAAAGCCAAGTGCATAAGCTGAGAGAGTCAAATCAATACAACAATCATGTTGGTTGTAGGGTAATAGAAAAGGTTGAGAAGGACCATCTCTCCATCTCTACCTAGCTAGCTCTTTGCCTTTCATCACCTTCTAAGCTTTTCATTCCTCTTGGGAGGTCTAAGCTAATCTGGCAAGAAGTAAGCCTCCTTTTAATATCATTCCATTCAAATCAAGGTCCTTTTAGGGTTTGGGTGTTTTATAACAGGAACAAAAGAAAAGACAGAAAGTACCAAAGTAAGAATTTAAAAGAAAAATTGTTGAGTGGGAAAAGATGTTAGTGAATCAAGTGGGGTTAGGATTCTTCTGAGTCTTTAGCTCTCTCTCTCTCTCTCTCTCTCCTCTTTCAGAATTGCCATGCTATCCATTTCCTTTTCTTTTTGGATTCACTAGCCTTTAAAAAAAGAAATATTTTAGCCTTTGTAATTTTCAAGTTTCTTTCCTATCCTCCTTCATGGTCTGCCACTGTAATCATCACTTTCTGCACTCTATAATCTACAATACCTAGCTACTGATAATTTATCCTAATCTTTCTTTCTTTCCACATGTTCTTCGTACAGACATATATAGACGGAAAGGAGAAGTTACTTGGGTGGTGAAGACTGTGAGACGTTTTTTGGCAAAAACCATCTTATTGTCTGGTCTTTCTAGGTTTGGTTGCATGGTAAACTCTTAGATGGTTTTTAAGATGGATGGAGAGAGATAAAAAAATAGAGACAAAGAGGCTGGAAAGAGATACATCTGTATTGTGTTTCAGAGTTGCTCAGACAAGCAATCCATGGCTAGATAGCGACTTGGAGAATAAACCATCATCATCATCATCATCTTCTCTTCACGAGATTTTGCTTTTGCTACCCAATAAATGATACCTTTCTTTGTCTATATTTCACTGCCAACTGTTCATCAACAAAGTTTTTTTTTAGTTTTGTCCAAAGCTGGGATATTCTAATATTTCAGGCCTGGAATTACTTATTCATCAAACTTCTTGTTGTTTCTTCTAAGGTTCAAAGTGTTATAAACTTTTGGAAAGATATCGAACAAAACAAAGATATCATTTTTCTTGTTTTTCTTCGTTGGATTTTTCTTCTACATAAGCATGTTCTCTGCAGCTATTTCCAACTCAACTTCTTTGTCTGAGGAACCCAGTCTTTCTTCTGGTACTAGAGTGCAGGATTTTTGTGTTCTAAATCCAGTTGTTTCAACAACCATCTCCCCCCAGCAACTACAACAGAAGATCAAGAAGAAGAGAAGCTTGCCAGGCAACCCAGGTAATTACACACACAGTAATCTCCCTTTCAGTATCTTGAATTTCAGTTAGTACTAGTAAGATTTTACGATGATTTTATATGTTTATTGTAATGGTTACAGATCCAGATGCTGAAGTGATAGCATTATCTCCAAGGACCTTACTGGCCACGAATAGATTTGTGTGTGAGATCTGCAACAAGGGGTTTCAAAGAGATCAAAATCTTCAACTTCACAGGAGAGGCCATAACCTTCCTTGGAAGCTGAAGCAAAGAAACAGCAAAGACATTAGAAAGAGAGCTTATGTTTGCCCTGAGCCATCATGTGTTCACCATCATCCTTCTAGGGCTCTTGGTGACCTCACTGGTATCAAGAAGCACTACTGCCGAAAACATGGCGAAAAGAAGTGGAAATGCGAAAAGTGTTCAAAGATCTATGCAGTTCAATCAGATTGGAAAGCTCATTCTAAAACCTGCGGCACAAGAGAGTACAGATGTGACTGTGGAACCCTTTTTTCCAGGTTAATTTTTTCAGTTCTTTTTTCGCGATCTTTTCTAAGCTTCTTTTTTTTAACAAAAATTGACGAACGATTACTGTTATTTGTCTTTATTGTGGTCTCCTTATCTCCTTCTTTGTCACTTAAAATTCATCATCTTGGCCTCCGTCACTGTTCATGGCAAATATTTTTCACTTGTATATTGCTTCAGTCTATTTCGTCTTGTAGTTGTTTGTATGCAGGAGGTGTATGTAAGCTCTGCGTGGAATCTGAAGCTCAAAGATGTTGGCAGGTTGCATAGAAATGAATGCCACTAATAGGAATATCAGTCGACGCTTTCATTAACTGAAACAATATCCTCCAAAATCTGAATCCTGACAGTTCTTCACATTCCAAAAGAACAAAACAGATAGGATATAAAATTAAGGAACAATCAACATAATAACATGTTGTTCTTTGTCACTGTCTCTTCAAACCTAACAGAAAATTTATGGTTTCTCCTTTTGCTTCTTATAGTTAAATGAATGACTAATTAAGATTGAAGTAGATAAACCCTTTCTTTTGTTCCCTGGCAAAAAGAAAAAGTTGATGCAATGTATGCATTTTTCATAAGTTTACACATTTGGGTACATAGTAATTGAAATTCCTGATTCTTAAAGCAATGATGAATACATCTGGTAGCTGATTCTGTACAAGAAAAAAAGTGAAACAAATATATGAGTTTAACTGCTTTGTACAGTTTGCTGGCTTTAAGTAAGACCCGTGATTTTTGACGGAGCATTGTCATAATTTTACCCTCAGGAACACACTCAGACACTGAACTCTTTCATCATGAAAAGCTAATAAATCTGCAAAAAATCTGATACTCTCCCATCTGCTTTCATTTTCTTCATGAGTACCACATGTTTGGGGGTCTCAATTCCGTATCTTTGTTTCATGCATGAGCTCATTTTTCGATCTTTATCCCTCTACTGTCTTTCTGCATTTTTTGCATGAATCCTCTCTCTCTCTCCCCCCTCTTCAGGTTTGACCAAAGAAGATAATACTACTTTTGTGCTTTCTTGCTTTATGGTAATCATGTATCTATCCAATCCGCATGCCCCATCTGATTCTTTTGACCTTTGATTTCCTTTCTACTAATTGATAAACGATGCAAGATGAATTAAAGACATTAAAATTATCAAATTCAATTCTTCCTCATATGTTATGTATTTCAAGCTTTCTTTTTTTTTTCCCCCTTGTTATGATTTTGAATATCGCTTGTTCATGGACGAGTTAATTACTTGTCATAGGCTAGTTAGTATTTATGATCTTAAGGTGATTTTTTTCCTAACATGCTGCTTGGTTTCTTTTGTTTGTGCATTCTGTGAGTCTACAGGAAGGATAGCTTCATAACTCATAGAGCCTTCTGCGATGCATTGGCTGAAGAAAGTGCAAGACTCTCAGCTCACCAACTCATCTTAACAAATCCAACTGCTCAAACTTTGCTTCTTCAAACCTCCCAGACTCATCCTCCTCTCTTCTCTATCCCTAACCATCAGATCTCACTCTCTCATGGGAATCAATCTCAAAACCCTAATGATCCTCAAAACAATGTCCACATCAAGCCCGAAATTCACCCATTTCAGAATAATACTACGCCACTCTTCCAAGATTCACCACCACCATTGACCACCATGCACAAGGGTTCGGCGATTTCTCCCTTCCAGAACTTCTCACACTCTGCTGTCACATCAATAGCATCGCACCACTTGTCAGCCACTGCACTCCTCCAAAAGGCTGCAACTGTTGGTGCTACTCAGACAAGCGCTGTGGGTCAAAGTCACATGACTCAGTTAGACATGGGCAAGTTGGGACCAGCAAGTCATCAAGTTGCTGACTCGGTGAGTCACATCTCGCAAGGTTCTTACCTGGGAGATCTGGCAATCTGGCAGAAGAATGATCGTTTGACTAGGGACTTTCTTGGTCTGCAGGCTGGTGAAAACCAGCAAGGTGTTCATGGAAACGGAATGGGTGCCAATCTTAGGGGCCATGTCAACGTGAGCTTGAACCTGAGGGAAGTGCTAAACTGCACGGGGGGTATAGGATTCCAGCATTACAATGAGATAGACCATTCACTGTTGAAACATCATGGTTTTGGATACACTCAGCCTCCTGCCTCCGAAGCTTGGGGTGATTGCTAGAACCCAAGAAATGAGAGTTTAAACGTAGCATTTGCACTTGTTTCAAAGACACAGAGATACTAAGACAAAGATTAAAGAGTTAAAAAACAGTGTTTAAGCGTATCGTCCTCTAATTATGTCTTAGTTTCTCTAATAAATTAATATCAGACGGAAGTTAATTTCTTTTGCATTTGATTTACTTGTGAAAGTTAGTGATCACAATGATTCTATCATTGAGGCCAAACTATGATGATGATGAGTTTGGGTGAGGAAGGTCCGACAGTGTTTGTAATTTTTGTTGTGAGGATATGAAATATGAAAAAGATAAGTTATGTATACCTCATTCTGATCTCATCTTGCCTTTGCTCTTTTGTCCCATCTCCATCTCCACACGTGAGAAAGAATAGCAAGGAGCTTTAGATTTTAGAGGCTAACATTTAACTCTTCTAAATTATTGTACTGTCGATGGAAAGAATATGCCAAATTGGCATATAAAGACAAGTTGTCTCCATGATTAGCCTATTATGATCAAAAGTAAATCAAATCTGAAATCTTTAATCCCCTCCCCTACATTAAAATACTTTTGATGCATCAACCCCGCTAGAGTTAGCCTTTGACATTTCAATTATCAAAGCTAAAATGTCTCAGAATCCTTACAGAAATACTACTTGATGCATTGAATACAATTAAGCCTAGCTCTCTTCCTTTTTTTTTGAAAGAAGATCGTAGATTATTCGATCAAACACTTGTAAACGGAGACGCCGATAAGGTAAGCATGTCGGTCAGGGTGAGGGGGGTCAATATCCATTCTTTCAGGTCTTGTTGACATGGGCACGCCCAATTTCCTAATGCTTTAATTTCTAAACTTTTTTCTGTACAACAAAATAGAAACGCATTTAGCATAGGACCTCCAACTTATCTCTTTCTTCCTCCCAAAATCAAAACTTGAGTCATCAATTTTTCTACAAATGAGTGTGAATTTTCATGGTAAGAAAGCTAAAAAGCTAAAGGGACTTGGACTATATTCTTAGGGAAAGGTTTCTAATTTTCATTGCCAAAGAACCATTGGCTCATTCAGAAATTAATGCATTAAGGTTAGTCATTGGACTTAAAAATATCCACGTACGATACCTCATACTGTTCTATGCATTACAAATAGGGGAAAAGATCATCCGAAGTGGGAAGGGATTGCGTGAAGAGAAGGAATCAATAAAATAAAAAGATTGCGTTTCAAAATCGACTTCTAAGCTGCTCTAAAATGTTATATATAGGTCTTGTCCATCGATCATGCATGTGGAATTATTATCCAATCAGCTTGATAGAACTCTTCTCATCCTAATTTCTTCTACTGGGCCAATCAAGATATCTTAAATTTTGAATGTACAAATCAGGTCAGCAACTGTTGTTGCAAGTTGCTTAGAAACAATTCTTTTTATAAAACACAAGCTTTGAATAAGCCAATAATTAATCCCTGAGGAACCAGCGAAAAGCTTCTAATTTCTTATTGTGACATAAGCATTGTTTAATTAAGGTGTAGTCCCTTAATTTCCAATGAGATCAGGGCAACAGCCATGCATTTCCAGGCATTCCCAAGTTCCTAGACAAGTCTTTCTCTGCTCAGACGGAAGAAAATATAAACAATTTCCAACAATCACTTTATGGAACGTACTAAGAAAAGAAAACGATAAAACTTAAAAAGAGATAATAGCCTTTTTATAAAGTAAGGTTACAAACCCGTAATGTATGCATGACGCTCTATGTGTATTTGTGCAAGTGAGTTGGTGGTCCGGTACGCACCGGTGGTCTAAGCCAAAAGGAAAAGAGGAGCAAATGAAACAAAATGTCAACGGTCATGAAAATGATACTCGATGTGATGCAACTTTGAAAGTTTTGTATTGCAATTCTCTGAGCTCTTCTTTTCCATGTTCGTGAGTCTCTCCTTTATCAATTTCCGTGCAATTCTACACACGCATATCCCTTTGATTGGCAGCTTCACCTACCTTAGCATTCAAATCATGAAATCTTACAAATTTTTTCTCCTTTCCTGACCCACCACCATTGGCCGATGATGCTTGGTTTTTTAGATTAAGGTCTTGATAAAATTCGATTCTTTAACAATATTATCCTTTGCAAGGACTATGTATAATCATAATGAAAGATAAGTTAGAGACTGGTTACTATCTCTAGAAACGAAGGAGGCGGTAGTTTACAAATTAATACTTTTTAAGCAAGCCGTACGCAGATTTTGCAATATCTATATAGTTGAATTTGTTTTAGTGTCTTGTTTAGGAACTTTGTAAAGGTCGAGTGTCCAACAACCTTATCCTGCATGAAGGGTTGTCTCTTTATTAATCGCAGAAAAGTAGAATTGATTAGCGTCATTGGTTCAACTTGTAGACCTTTACCAAATAAAAAGTACTGAGCAAATCGTTGTTAGAACAACTTGGAGTATTCAACAATGCAAAAAAAGGAAGGGACTCTAGCCCTAGGGATTAATGAAAGAGAGCTGGGCCTTACGGAATATCCAAGCTTTTGGAAAGTATGCGTAGGTTGCAGGCTTAAGGTACAATACATGCCATTTGTCTTGCAAAAAATAAAAGACTGCATCTTTTTATC
The DNA here is from genome assembly GCA_027568895.1 of Erythroxylum shatona. NCBI lineage: Eukaryota > Viridiplantae > Streptophyta > Magnoliopsida > Malpighiales > Erythroxylaceae > Erythroxylum > Erythroxylum shatona. The sequence continues at coordinate 14,075,458 of JAOSBK010000004.1, forward strand.
TCCCTCTGCTACACGTCCAGACAAACCAAAAGTTCCACTCTCCTTCCTCTTTTCAACATACTTGCATGTCATCTTCTTTCAGGGAATCTAATTTTAACAAACTTGCCTTTTCCCTCTTTTCTTCCTAATTATTACCTACCCTTTCTTTTTTTTCTGGTCTGTGCTCCTTTCTCTCTTTGCCTCTTCTGTTGCAAATCCCCATCCATACTACACTATCTTTTGTGCAACCCTCTCGAGTAGCACACATGCAACTAAAAGGATAAAGAAATGAACTCACATCTTCTGAAGGCGCCATTGATTGTCCTCTGAGCCCGCAATTCTATCAACTTGTCTTTCTCAAAACAAAGACAAAACTTACATAAACATTGTACTCATGAGCACTTGACTAGGAAATTGTATCAAGAGAGTAAAAAGTCCGATCAAAGATAAACTGCTTACTATTCATATGCAGGAAAACTGAGTCATAAGTGAGGGTATTATGCTTCCGCGGTTACTAACGGGTGCATCGGTTTTTGAGCTGCTGCATGTGGCCAGCTTCCACTCATGCTCGATAGCTTCACCGACTAAATCACAGATTATCTTACCTCATATGACCAAATTCAATTATGCTCTAATTCGAAAATGTGAGACATGTTCCAAATGCGAAGTCGTTTTTATTGCCAAAGATTTATACACTATTAATGGACCATTGGAATCACCAAATGAGAAAATCACTTTCATTATCATCAACTGTACAAAACTTTCAAAAAGTGAATGGGATTCCATGTCGACAACTGAGACATACATACAACAGCATCAAAGTTTGCAACTTCTGCACTATTATAGATGACCCAATTTGAAATCATTGATTAAGACAGAAAGCTTCTTCATGGAAATGCACGGATTGACCATTTAATATCACAAGTGGGCCTAGTCCTCCACGAATTACATCTCCATATGTAATTATCAAACTGATGGTTTTGGTATATCAGAGTTTACTCCCAAGTACTTGTCCAGGACATTCTTGAATGACTGCAAATAGAAAAATTATCAACGAATTCAGATTCCTTTACAATGCATAAAAGTTGGTGTTGCATATTTCATCAATGATAATAACAGCGATTTAGCCCGATTCCAAAACATTTATAAAGTTTCAGCTCAATAAGATGTTTGGAAGATCTTTATAGTCCTGCATCTAGCTAAAGACAAAGATGCATCCGTGGAAAACAAGACGCATAAAAGTTTCCCCAGAAGAAGATGCTGATCATGGTAAAATTTGTAAAGAACCAAAAGAAGAACAGAAATCATAAGTAACTTTAGAAAGACTGATCATTCAGAGGAGAATCATGTGGCAAAAGAAAATTGCATCAGAGAGCTATGATGAGAATCCGATACTAATTTAGATGCATGCATATGGCATAACTTCCAACTCAAGGTAAGACATGCACCTAGTATACGAACATAAATATACAACACAAGATCATCTTTCAGAATTCTCCTTCAACTCCGTATGACACAATAGATTGCCCATGTGGTTACTCAAGAACCCAGACTCCCATAAAATGCATTTCCATATGTAATTGAATATCACACATATTGCATCTACTCTGTTTAAGTTATAAAATTGCCATGAACATGTTATATCCTCGTTTCCCTCAACCATTCATATACAAGGTTAAGTATGCAAAAATATAGAACAAAGGTATCTCCATCCAACCCTATTTTCTCATTCACATAAATACAGACAAGTAAACTTATACAAATCCAGAAAAGGTACAATAATAGAAGCCTACGATATCACATTATATTGCATAATGGTAGCAAGAACTTATTAATGGGTAAATTGACAAGAAAAAGGAATTACCAGGAAAGCAAACGATTCTTTCCCATTTAAAAGTGCATCCATTGCAGCGAATTGGTCATGAAATGCACTATAAAAAACTTGATAGAATTTATTTCTGAAATCATGAAATGATAAAAATGAATTAGGACAGCAAAAGAATGAAAATAATTCCCGTTTACTTTCATCATTTAACTCTTTAAGAAGCTGACAAAGTACCGATCTTCTTCAGAGGTCAGTTGGTCTATTGCGTCAAACTTCCGTGTGAGTACTTCTGCTGCCACTGGTGAAAGTAAGTGCAATATCATAGCCTCCAAGGTTCTTGGAAAATTATGCTGGAAAAAGTTGCAAAGCATGAGATGCTCAAACGAGGATGTGAAATGTCATCATACATTGAACTTATGCATCGTTTAACTACACCATGAGATGATTACAGCTCACTTTAAATGAACTACATATTAACAAAGACAACTCATTAATTCATTGGCAGCATTATCAAGGAAAAGTCATCAATTTATTGGAATCATAGGTCCTCTAGAGCATGCAGACTCACCACCATGCCAAGGAGAACATCTCGCAGAGTAAGAGGGTCAAGGTTCCAAAGAATTTGAGCAACTGGATCACCCTCCAGAATGAATATATTACTTTTCCCAACTTTATAACATTCACCTTTCATTCCAATGGCAGAGTCACTGGTTGAAATCGATTGTACAGGTTGACCATGATCACCAATATTAACTTCCTGATGTACCAAAGAAACAAGTTCGTGTAAAGCCTGGAGAGCAAGTGGTTCCATTTGATCCAGCTGACATCTCTCCTGTAGGTCCTTCCCTACTAAACCTTGTGTTTCATGTGACTGGTCCTCATCAAGGCTTTTGTCATCTGGTAGGTTATAAGAACCAATTACCAGATAATACATACAGGAAAACTTCTCTTAATGAAAAGGAAAAAGGCTTAGATGAATGCCAAAACATCACCTTTTTCTCCATTAGAAAGCAGCTCACAAGCATGCCTATGTGGGTTCACCTTTTCAAGAGAAGAAGTCCTGTGCAGTACTTGATTCTGTCCTAATTGAAGATAAGTTATAGTGATCAATAATGACCAACAAACCTGAATAAGAGCCAAGAAGGATAGCCAACGTGAAAGTTACTTGCTATCCATTGTTACCCTATAGAACTGAAATCTAAAGATTCCACCAACATTAGACTGATTATTTTACAAGAATATAGATGATCTAGGGGAACACCCTGTTTTCAGTGCCCAAAATCAATTTTTTTCAGAACTAAGATTTTCCCATCTGCCATATGATTCAAAGGAAAACTTCCATGCAGAATCAAATATTAAGTACAATATGTTTGCACGAAGTTTTCCCAAATCCATACAGAAGGCCCGTTCATCCAGTAATTCTGGAGATTTTTGTTCACAATTTTCTCCTTTTAGCATTCAAAATAATGAACTATTTTTACACAATTTCAGAGATCACATTTTCAACAGACTCGAGGAAAGGTTTTTGTGCTGAATCAAAACAAATTAATAATGTATACATTTTCCATGTCCAAAAGAATGATAAGTCCGGTGCCCTCAATAGCAAATGAATTATAAATTGGGACCGACATACCATTTCATTATCCACCAATCTTGAAGTTCCAGCAACAATTTGATGGAGCAAGTAAGATATGTAAATGAAACAAAGGTCATACCCAGTTATGTAACCATATTTCCAAAAATATTGGAACAACTGACATGAAAAGGTTTACAAAAAAAACTATAAAGTTGGTAGATAATAAAAGTTAATGAACAAAGACTACCTTCTCAGTATGCGGCGCAAATAATAAGCATCCATATGTTCTAACATGCCAGACATTATGTTTGATCGCCACCAAAAGTTAACAGCTATGGTCAAATTGTCGCTGTCCACTTGGTGGAACCTGTGCCAGTTAGGAAAAACAAACAACCAATCAACTGCTAGAAGACATGGATGTGCATCCAGGATGGAAGTAAAAATAAATTGGCGATGTTGATGCTTATAAATGAATATAAAGATTGTCATAGAAGTTCTGAAAGATTTTGTAGCATTTAGCCACACCATGAACCCTTAAACCTTTGTTCCTTTAACCTTCTGCTAAATATAAAACTAACCCATTTGTTCTATAGAACATAAACAATAAACAATTAAAGATTTAACATACAGGCAAAAAGTTCCTACCCTAAAATTGAAAAATAAGATCCAAAAATAACATAAGAATTGCAAAGGACATTCTATCCACATAAAAAAAGAGAAAGGCCCCTCAAGGAAATTATCTCATAAAAATTACAACTTAGATCTTACCAGCCTTCAGGAATGAAAAGTGCATCACCTGCATGAAGAGTAACCTTCTGAGAGTACTCCATCGAATCTTTTGCCCTGGGATATGATGAGAGATCGGGGTTTTCTAAGCCAACAGCACTGTGAGCCAAAAAGAAAAACAAATAAGGAAATATAATTTTTAGGCAGATTGCTTGGTACAGAATTACAAAAAAAAAAAGAGTAATTAGTTTAACTTTCCTTATTAGAAAAGGAAAATATTTCTACTTATTTTTCCCTTACTAGTTTTGGGTTTAAATTCATTAAAGAAAAATAAAATTCCTTAAAAAGCCATCCTTCACATCAATTAGTAATTTTCTATATATATGTAATGTAATCAACCTTTCAATGAAGCCAGCCTATTTTTTTCGGCTGATTCCTATTTTCCTAATTCTAGGAGTGATTCCTAAAACAAACCATTGTTTGTTTCTTTAACTAAAATGCCAGCAATTCCAGCCAGAAATTCCAGCAACCTATATTGACGTTCCAGACCTAAAACTCAAATTCCAACAGCCCAGAATTCCTATTTTTCTTTTAGTTTTAGCAACTAGTTGATATCTCTTCTATCCATCCTACATCACTCCTATAGATATGAGATCACTTCACAAACATGGCTACACAAGCTTGCAAGCAAAACTTAGAAGCATCACCTTTTCCTTCTCTCACAGTCGTAGGATAAATACACATGTTCAATAATCAAATTCTGAAGTTATGCAAGAGGAGGCACACCTGTGGTTTGAGGCCTCTCCATATATGGGCATTGGGTATAAGGATGGACAAGCAGAAGGAGGCCATAAAACGACTGCAACAAAAAGGTCTTCACACCTTTAGTTCTGGTATATGAGGCACAGTCTTAAAGTTTAACCATTATGTAAAGAAAAAGCCAGTAAAATTAGTAGGCACAATGAGCCAAAACATATGCATAATTTTGTTATTTCTTACTTTAATGTTGTCCTGTTGTTAACAACTATAACATTTTCTATGAAACAAGATCTAGAAATGGTAAAAAGAGAAACAGTTCAATAGAATAGTAAACCAACTTTGACAAAATTAAAAAATAATAAACTTAAGTGTATAGGAAATAAAAATTACCAACATGTGTGGTGTAAATCGTTACTATTACATCAGAAATGATATCAAAATTAGAAATATTGAACTACGCCGAGTCTATAAATTGCAGTACAACAAGTTACTTATTCCAGGGATAATGCTTACTGGAAGTACTGAAGAAGTAAAATACTGTCAAACCTTTTTTGCTTCCAGCAATTACACATAGAAGGTTATGATGCGGATCATAATGAGTACTTGACCGAGTTTGAGCATTATTCATCCACAAATTGATAGAAGCTAGCTCTTTTGTCTCCAAAATTGTAGGCTGCAATAATTATCAAACATGAATATATGGTCCTTTCTAGCTGTGGCGCAAACCATACAAGAAGAAAGCAATGGAAAATAACCTTTTGAATGTCTTCGACTAGAGTTTCTAGTTGAACCCTTCCCTTATCTTCAGAATTCATAATTGGAACCTGAATGAGATGTTCTTAATTAAGATTCAATTGTTATGAACTCATTTATCGTTTTAAAACCTAACAACTTCCAACCTGTGCTAAATAAATCTGCTGTGGAGCATCATCAGATATTATAGCGTCCTGTTCTGCGACAGAATCAGCTAGCTGATGCCTTTCATTATCACAATAGGCACTAGAATCAGCGTTCCCATGTTTTAAACGCTGCTTACAAAAACCAACAAATGTGGCGAATGGCAATGGAACCTACAAAAGGGAGATGACCAATGTTGGTTACCATCAAAGATTGAGAGTAATTAAGTCTTGCATAAAATGAATAAGTATATAGAAACTGGAAAAACTACCCTCTCATGGCTTCTAATATCACCGTAGAAGATTGGCGCGTCTCTAGAAAGCATGGCCTCCACAATACACGAACCTGCTCGTTCCTGAAATTTCAATCCAATGAATTAATTTAACAACACAATCACTGAATGAAACACTAGAATTGTCTTCGCTAAAAAAGGGTAAGCTATGTACTAGTGAAGCTAACGCCAAATAGTAGACGAAGAAAAAACCTGCAAATAGTGGAGACCGCCGCTGGAGGGATTCCACTTGACCAAAGCTTCCCAATCGTTTATGCATCCGCTGAAAACCTTTTAAATTAAATTTTAAAAAAGAGTCACCAAATGAGACAAACAGAACAGTTATCAACATAAAACGGCCAAGTACAAACATGAAATTACCGCAGGAACGTTCATGGACTCAATTTGAGACGTAAATAGTGTGGAAGAGGGAAGCTGCTCGAATCTCCGGACACGCACGTGAGGAGAAACCTCCATTTGTGCGCCTCAAGAAGGAACACTAACAGCTTGGTATTGTGAAGTTGGCTAAACAGCCTAAACTGCGAAAGAGTGTGGCTGTACCGATAGGAATTTGGAAGAGTCTGGAGGAATTTGGTTACCTGAAACTATTATTTTCCAAGTATCCTTATATCTTTATTCCAGAGAGCTGCGGACCAAAAATGTTCCTAAAAACTATAGTTTCGTATTAGGGTAAGTTATCGGTTAAATTTAAATATTGTAAATTTTAAAAAATATTAAAATTAAATTAAAAAAGTCTAAAATTTTCTTGGAACTTAATGTTGGCCACTCACGCACAAGAATTTCCATATCTTACTTTTAACTTCTCTCTTCCTTAGGGTATAATTAGTTGGATGTAAAGTTTTTAATGAAATGGAATGGTTTATAATAAAATAAAATAAAATAAAAATATGTGTAATATTAGAAAATTATTGTTTGAGATGGGTGAAAAAGTTCATAATATAATATAATAAAATTCTGTTTGAAAGAAAGATTTATAATATAATATAATGAAATGTTATTTACCATTTTACATTTTATCATAAACTCCCCAAATCGGAGGTTATTTATTATTATTGTTTAGGATGGAAGGAAAGGATTCCATTCCGTTATAAACCTTCATCTTAAATGATGGAATAATATTACATTTCATCACATTCTATTAATAACCGCTCAACTAAATATACCCTAAGAATATTCACCGCTATATCTTCTTAGTTTCCTTTGCTCATAACAGAATCTTTTGTTTGTCAGTTTATTATCTTTTCACCTCCATCTTTCTCTTTGTGCTATCTTCCCATTACAGCTTTATGTCATCTCCTCTCCTCCTCCTTTGTCATCTCTTCTTCGTCATCTCCCCTCCAGCTTTACTCGTCAATGTCCTCTGTTGACTTCGCTCATAAGTTGTTTGTTGTCTCCTCAAACCTCCAGCTCGCCAATCATCATCACCAATTGCCAACATCAATTGCTTTCATCACTCATTAGTAGATTCAACACTCTTCACTCTAAGTCTTAAGATTTGAATTGAATTGTGTATTGGATTTAAAGTTTATACTGAATGTATGTTTGAGAATGATACCTAATCATTTGTATCTTGATGCGGTGGGTGGTAAGGACTGTCGTTGAAGGATTTTCGATTTAGGTTCATTTGCAAACACATGTTATTTACAATCCTCCACATTAATTACAACTGCATCTAGTAGGCGGTCAGTATGAAATGAAAGAAACTTTCATCTTGAGAGCACAATAGGGAAACTGGCAACTCAGTTGCAACAATCGATAGGTACATAGCCCAACTTCGTAATGAGATGGATCAGTTGAAGGAGAGGGACAATACCTCATCGCAGCAGTCAGAGCATCCGCTTTTACCACCTGCATAGTTTAGATGGATAAGTGGATGTATTTGATGTTTTGCTACTCTTAAGTTTTTTGTATAAATTCTTAATTTACAATTATTTTTGTTAAAAAATAAACATGATAAAAACATAATCACAAAGATATGTTAAACACAGGATTGTTTCATATGCATATGAAACAAAAATTACATACTTTAATTTTTGTTGTAGTTCCACCGATTAAAGAACTTTGCTTAAATGTTTTACTGCAGATAATATTTGTCTTCTTTTGTTGTTCTTCGTGTAAAAGACCATCATCACCAAAGAAACTGTTGAAATATAAACGCTCTCATATTAGCGATTTTTCACTCTTACTCACGCAGGGATGTTAAGCTGGTTATACTCTGTTTTGTATACAAATTCTAGAACTTTCGTTGATGAGCTGTAATTGTTTTTCTTCTTCATTTTTTTACTTCTTGCACAGTTATACAAAAGGAGCAACTGTTCACGTGAATAACATGAAGAGAAAAATCCTTTCTGTTATTGCGTTTCCTCTTCGTCTTTACAGTATCAATGGCAGAGTATTAAATCTGTCATCCTTTCTCATATTTGTTCATGGTATCAAAGCCAACATCTTGAATCTGTGAACCTTACCATTTTTTGTTAAACTCAGAAACTTACCATACTCTTCATCATGGCCAACATCGATGAAGTTGTCGATCCCACAAATAGAAATACAAATGTTATTCAAAACTCTGACGATTTCCTATTTTTGCAAGGATCTGATAACCTAGGAATGGCTCTCGTAACTGTCTTACTCAATGATAACAACTTTCTGACATGGAACAAATCTATGAAAAGAGCTCTAGCAGCCAAGAATAAGCTGGAATTTATTAATGGAAGCTTGGTGGAATCAACGGATGAACCCACTCGCTCAAAATAGAGAAGGGTGGATGAAATGGTTAGCTCATGGATGATCAATTCAATGCAGAAAGACATAGCCGAAACCTTCATCTACTCTACCTCAGCTAGAAAACTTTGGCAATAACTAAAAGAGCAATTTGGTGAAAGTAATGGCCCTCAAATCTACCAACTACAGAGGCAGATCTCTTCCATGGAGCAAGGTAATTCCTCTGTTGCCATGTTTTACAGTAAGATGAAAAAATTGTGCGAAGAGTTGAATGTCCTTCAGCCCATTCCTCAATGTTCATGTGGAGCGATGAGAAATTGTACTTGCAATGCTGCTAGAAGTTTTTTGGATATTATGTCCCAGACCAAACTCATTCAATTTCTTATGGGTTTAAATGAAAGTTATGACAATGTTAGGAACCAAATCTTGGTCCTGGAACTTATGCCTTCAGTCAACAAAGCTTATTAAATGATACTAAGAGTAGAGAAGCAGAAGAGTGTGCAAATGGATTTTGCAGAAAATACTGATACAAGTGCCTTGATGATTAAAGGAATACGTTCTAGAGCTGACGCAAATAAGATTAATTCTTATAAGAAAAGGGAATTGCAGAAGAAGGATGATAGAAACTGTGAATACTATAAAGGTGGAGGACATACCAAGGATACGTGCTTCAAGCTCCATAGATATCCAGATTGGTATAAACAATTAAGGAAGGACAGACCAGTTGCTGCAAAGGGACGAGTTAATATGGTCAATACTCCTTTTGAGGAAAACTCCAATGAAAATGCAAAGGAAAACTCCAGTGACAATGCGAAAGTTTCAGCTATGCAGTGCCCACCAGCAGTCACAGAAATGCTTCAATTAGAAATCGCCAGAATCTTGAAGGGGAAGCAAATGACACCAACGGAGCAAGTCAATTTTGCACAGATTGAAGATTTTGCAGGTAATTCTGTTATGACACCTACAACTGGTAAATTTAAAGATGAATGGATTGTGGACACTAGTGCAACTAACCATATATGTGCATTTAAACATTCCTTCACTTTACAGAAAACCTTGACCAGAAAAATCCTTGTCCATTTACTTTAAGGAACTATCAAACAAGTTAGCTCTTACGGTGATGTGATTATCCATAACAACATCAAACTGGAAAATGTTCTATACATCCCTGATTTCAAACATAACCTACTATCAGTTAGGAAACTACCAGAGAGGAACTCCTTGTGTTGTAGTTTTTATCCGAAATTTTGCTATTTTTCAGGACCTGAAGACTAATAGAGTCCTTGGAGTGGGCAAGGTGAAGGGAAACCTATATATTCTTGATGCCAGTTCATGCACACCCGAAGCTATCCATAGATATTGCAATTTTCTCAATTCAGTACCTAGTAGAACAAATGTTTGCTGCATAAATAATGTAGTTGATGTCAGTACTCTTACTTGGCATCAAAGGTTGGGACATCCTTCAAACGTTGTACTCA
>JAOSBK010000004.1:14088563-14117827 GCA_027568895.1 Erythroxylum shatona
ATTAAATATTTCACGAATCCGATGCCTCGAGAATCAGGTCAATCGGATGTCGGATGAAAAAGTTATTGACAAAAGAAGGGAATTGGTTAACTTTAAAGCAAAATAAGAAAATAAACTAAAATAATAAATAAAAAAAATCAGACGCTCCTCGAACCGGAGAGCTCGCGAGACGTCGCCCTCGCGAGGGCTAGGGTCAGTCCCTCACCGCACCTGCCAAATTAATTTCCATTTTTTTTCTTTCTTTCTTTCTTCATTCATAAACCTTCACTTCTACCACAAATCCTATCTTCTCACACAAGTGTTCAAAAATCACAAGTAAGGTCTCATTGGAAAGCTCATAGAAAACCCTACAAATTTCATGAAGGGCTTGAAAATCAATTTCACCTCTAAGGGTGTCAAAAATGCACTCAAAGTTACTGCCAAAGCACAAATTTTCCACAACAGTACAACACTCTTCTAAAAATCAGATCTTTCCCTTCCTTTTGCCAAAAATTCCAAGTTTTATATCAAAAGAAAGCTCAAAACATATTCTACAACATTCATGAACAACTTGGAAGCAAATTCAACCTCTAAATGAGTCAATTTCACAATCAAAGTTTCTGCCTATATAAGTGATCCTCAACAGTAACACATTCTTCCAAAAATCATAACTACCAAACCCATTGTCCAAAAATTCCATACCTTATAGCAATGAAAAGATCAAAAAACATACTACAATTCTTATGAAGGACTTCGAAGCAAATTCCACTATTAACTAGGTCAAATTCTCCCATTATTGTGGCTGCCCTGTTAAGCTTGTTAAATCAGCATTTAACCTAAACCATATCCAAACTTTAAAAATTCATAACTTACAATCCTTACATCCAAAATTCGCATATTATACCTCATTACCAAGCTAAGACATTCATCTACAACTTTCCATAAGACCACTTAAGCTAATTTAAACCATAACAGTCCAAAATTAGTGTCAGAACACAGAAATCACCAAAACCCATACTTAGAGACATTACACACACCAAAACACATTAATACATAAATTACCATCTGAAAGTAATCAAGCCATAACTTTCAACCTAAAAATCAAAAAATGTCATGCTTAGTAGCGATAGAAAGCTAACAAGAAAATCTTCAACTTTCATGCAGATCAATTTCCCAAAATCTGTCTACTTTAGCCTAGAAAAATTCTCCAAAGTTTCAGGTCACAAATCATTGAATGCCAGAATCACTACTATTCACCCTGCACATATATCTCACTTTCAAAGCAAAATTCAAAACCCTTCAAGCCACAATTAGACAGAACTTCCTTCATAAGAATTCTAGCCAAACTTCTCAAGTTTAATTCAAGCTAAACCTCCACTCAATAACATAACCATATCAAAAGTTATAACCTAAACATTGAAACATACTCACATTCCATTTTCCAGCTTTTACACCTAACTCTACTCCTATCATTCCAATACAATTTCTACTCCAATAAACATCCAATTTAGTCAAGAAATCAGCCACAATTTCATCAAACCATTCACTTGCACAAGTAGCCACAAAATGGCAGCACACACACACAATTTTTTTTCTTTAATAAACTCTCATCTAACATCCTCAAACTTAAGCCAAAACACTTAATTCACATACTCCACATACCATATCATTCATCCTAACACAAACATAAACTTATACCCATACAATCAAAACATAAGCTTCATGAAATTAATGAACAATAAATCACAATTAATGCTTCTATCTACCAAATTGAGAACATAAAACATAGTTCTTACCTAACAAGCCTCTAATTCCTCAATTCTCCAAACTTTTCCCCAAATCTCTACCTTCCACTCACACCCCTCACACCCACGACAATCATCATTTTAAGGGGGGTAGAAGGCTTAGGCTTGGATTTGTGTACAAGTGAAGGGCAAGCAATTAAACTAGAAGAGTTTTTGTGAACAAAATGACTAGTGAAGAAGACCAACGAAGAAGAGGAAGGAGAACCCACGAATGAGAAGAAGAAAATCTCACAAAAGCACCTTTCACTCTTTCACAATTAGTAGTGTCGTGTATGGCTCTCCAAAATTAGGTTAATTATAAAACAATTAAGAATAAGACTAAGTAGGCAAGTGACAAGTGTCACTTGCCACTTGTCTTGTTTTTAAGCCCTCTTTTGTTTCCTTTCCAATAATCATTCAAATTTCTAGTCCAATTTCTCTCCAAATTTCAATGACTCATAATCAAAAATTCCTAAAATCATGTATCTAATTTTCCAGTGTCATTGGACAGTCATTTCCAGTATCGGAAACTCAAATCAGTCCGCTACTTGGCAATTTTTTCGGTCCGAAAAGTTTCCCCAAAATTTTTCAGAAAAATTTCTAAAATTTCACAAAAATGTAAAACACACAAAAATCCACTCCAATTCAAATTTCAAGCACTAAATCATATTTTTTTCCACAATAAACACATATGCCGGGAAATGTCATGAATGCATGTACAGTCATGTGCATATACAAAAATTCCCATTCATATATATATAGAGGCCATATAATGCATGAACATACTGAGATAAATTTACACATTCCTAACCCGTTCCAAATTACTATTTTACCCTTCCTATCGGTGATGGGATGTTACATAATAAGCATTAATTTTCAAGATACTTATTCATATACATTTTAATTTTTTTATTATATTAACAATCAAGATAATGTTTACTTTATATTTATCAATCAATGTTATATTATTTACAAAAATTAAATATACAAAAAATCATAAGATTATAAATAAAAACTTGGGTAGGAAGTAACAAATGGGGGTAAAAATTTATCAAAGTTAAATTTTTCGACAAAACTACAATATTCTGTCGCTAATTAGTGACAAAATAAATAAATCTATTTGTAAATTACCAACGGAATATATCACCCTGTTGGTAAAAATTTAGCGACAATTCATGTTTCTGTTGATAATTTAGTGACAGAAACATATATATCCATCAGTAACTTTAGTAATGAACATATAATTTACTGTTGGCAAATTCACCGACAGAATATTGGGATTCCATTATCAAAGTAGCGATGGAATACTATAAATTTGTCGATAAATTTTCTTTAGCTTACCGACAGGAATCCAAAATTCCTTCGTTAATGGTATCGATGGATACTTTAACTTCCGCCGTTACATTTAATAAAGGTTGTTTCTTCGGCGTTTCTTTCCGTCAGTAATTTCTGAAGCTTTCTTGATGGAAAAGCTTTATTTTCCATCGGTAATTTTTATCGCAAAACCTATCTTTCTTATAGTGATAGATACAAATTATGACTTTAAATCATATATAGGATTAGATAAATGAAACTCCTATAAATTATCTTTAATTATTAAATTAAACAATTTATATCTATAGATCAAGACTAACGTTTAACAACACATCATGACTATCTAAATATTTATGAATGTCAAAGTGGTTTTGAATAACCTTTCCATGCATGATTTTTTCGTATAATTTAATCATTTCATTATATAATGTTCTTATTAAACATAGAGCATGAAATTAGTGTCTACTCTATTTTGAGTCCAATCAAATTAGTTGTCCTCCATTAGCTATTGATTCAATTAATAATATTTTAAATCTATTTACAAAACAACAATTCATCTTGGCCAAGGATTTCCCGAAACAATACTAGTCGAAAACAATGAAACATTCTCTCTAATTTCCTTAGGGTGATGAATCTTATCTTGATCACTATCTACCTCCATATAGTTCATACTACAACTAATGACTATGGACTTAACTGCCTATGATTATAATAGGTCATAAGTAGTATGAAACACACAACAATCTCTATACAAGATAACTTCTGAAATCTCAAGTCAAAAGATCACTTATACAATCATCTATTGAGAATTTTTATGGGCATACAGATAATGTTCCAAATGGATTTCTTATATGGGGTCAATTCAGTGAACTTGTTATATAACAAGCCCTTACATATTTGTTTAAGAACTTTCATATTTTAGCATATGAGATCGACTGCTTCATTCGTAAAAAAAAATAACATGTCATAATCTTTTTACATTCTATTAATATCCAATCTTAATAGAACAATACTTAGAAATAATTTAGAGATAATATATAAATGCAATATGAATCTTATAATTATAATTTTATCATAATTTCACTTGCAATATATGTTCATCTCGTGGACTTTATCATGTATATCTAAGTATGTATAAGATAAAGAATGTTTTTAAATCATTTTATCACTAAATTATAACCAATCAATAGATTGTATGGCATAAATTGACAATTTAGACATTAAACACGAATGAATAGCTTGTATTGATAGTTGTTGTGCTATTTCACAAATTTACAAATATAAGAAATATGCTTAAAAGGAGATCAAAACCATTTAAAATCTCCCGTAAAGGGAACAAGTATTTTAGCAGTTTCACTACGAGTTCAAGCAAATGTTTTCCTTCACAGTTATAGTTTCAAATTACACGTATTTTAAAATCCTAGTTGGAGGGGAATTAAAAACTATAGAAAGTTAACATTATTTGAAAACACTTTTATGGGCCACTAGGTCTAAACTTTAACATCTGAGGTCACCAATGATGGCATGTCCAGGAGATGATTTTTGAGCAAATTCCATCAAGAAAAGGAAAATGATGAAATAGGTTCAAAATTCAAAATTCAAAATGTCGGAGCCAAGCAGTAAACAATTGTTTATTTATACATACACACAAATACGTACACACAAAGAATTTGGAATGGAGAAAAAGGCATCAGGCCTAGGCCTGGTTTCCACCAATCAAGTGCGGGGGACCCATTTCCACGCGCTTTGCTGCCGTGGCCCTCATCGTAATTATCTTTTCTGTTTCATTTTTTCCGCCGGCTCATCATTAATTTGTTGTTTTGACTTGTGCTTTTAGTTTACAAGTTTCTTTGCATTAGTTTCAATCCTTTTCTTAATTGGCAATTATAACACTACGGTGTACTTCATTTACTTACAGAACATGGGTGTCCATAAGCGTAAACTTCTTCACAAAGAATAGAAAGAAAAGGCTGAGGCTGAGGCACTCATTTTTTTTCAGTAAAATTTTACTAATAATATGATATAAAGAAGGAGTGGTTTATACATTTTTCATTTAAATTTAAGGCATAATGCAAATAGAGAAAGGGAAATTTTGTTTCAATTTTATTATTGGAATATTTAAAATTTTTAATTAAAATGACATAAATTTCAAGTTTCAGAAAATTAAAAAACATTATATTTTCTAGTAATTTTATAATTCAATTCATTATAATATAGACTTTTTAGAGAGGAAAAATAACAAATTGATATATGCAGAGAAAAAGAACTTAATTTCATAAGATATAAACTAATACCTTTAAATACAGTGAGGGGTTGGCCATTAAATTTAAAAATGAAATTCAAACATGGCAACCACGCATGTTAGTAGTAATTTGACCATAAATATAATTAAAAGAGACTATATTTCATAGTCACCAATAATAAGTGAGACTATACTTAGGTGGTCTTCTCTTTTTTGTTTTTAATTTTTAATTATAGCCTAAATTATAGCATCGTTTATTTCATAAAAATGGGCTGAATAAAGTTTTAGATACTAATTTCCTGCAACCATCAATGATATGTGTACTTCAGCTTACTTAAAACAAGGATTTGAATTCAGAAAATTCACAATCAAGAAGAGTGGCGCTACCTATTCCCCTCAACCTAATTGTATAATAAATAAGCCAGTTTAGAACATAAATTATATGATGGCGGATTGGCGGTGCCTATCCTACCGCAGCTAACTTCGACACATACATTATAGTATGGTGTCTCCGTTGTAATGACGTTATTAAGACTTCTTCTAGATGGGTATGTAATATCTGACGCAACAAAGGAAGAAAATGAACAAGTATTGATAAATCACTAACTAGTAATGGTTAATCTTGCCTAACCAATATTACCTACTTGAGATAAAAAGAAAAGTAACAAGGCGTGAGATGACTTATTTGCTCGATGCTTCTGCTGTTTCATGTCACCATAAGTTTAGGTCCCTAGTCGGATTCAAGCATTTGATTCACCTACCTATTTCACAAAACGGTTTTTAGTTCTTATTAATTCCACGCAGTGACCGTCCGCTTGTTTTTTTTAAACACAATTATTACTAATGACTTCCAAAGTGTTCCATGTGAAAAAGCTGAAAGCGTTTTCAGATTAATGCGTCAACAACTTTTTTACATATCTACCAAACCCCATACAAAAAGCAGAAGGCCACATCACGTGCCTTTGTCATTAAGAAATGTGGGAGGGAGTTGGGTTAAATGCCCACAAAAATAAATAAATAAATAAAACCCTTTTTTTTGCGTTGGTAGTTCTTACACAATAATAATAAATTAACAGCAGTAGAAGTAGAAAGTAGAAACTGAGACGCACCACCCGCTCTCTCTCATTTCAACCTATCTTCTTTCTTGGCCAGGACGTCTATTAAGATGTAACCTCGATCTGCCACGTGGAAGTTCATGTGGTGGACGGCCCTCGTTAGGTTACGAGTATCGGAAATTGGAATATTTGAATTATTTTATTGTAGAGAGAGAGAGAAATGGAAGGGATGTAGAGCGACAAACAAGGCGCGGAGGGAGAGGCCGTCCAAAAAACAGCAGTAGCTGAGATAAAGAGAGAGAGAGAGAGTCTTGTTTCTACTTTTCTTTCTTTTTTTAATAAAATAAAATAAAATAAAACAAAATCTCTGCCTGCTTTTGAGGCCTCCAAAAATTTGCACTTCTGAAATTTCAAACACAAATATTAAAAAGACAAAAATAGCCACTTAAAGAGAAACAAAAAATCCAACAAAGAAGAACAGTCAATTCAGATCATAGATAAAGGAATTAAATTCCTGGATCTTGCTGCCTTCCAAGTTCCATCCACTTCGATCTCTTGTTCTGGCTGCTGCATTTTCAACACGCTTCTTTTTTCTTTTTCTGATATTTATGTACGGCCGTCGTCGTCGTCGTCGTTGTTGAGGTCAGAGGAGAGATACTTCTAGGAAGGAGGCTCCGATCTGACGTTGCTGTTGGCTGCTGGGTTGGTTGATCGGCGGATGAGTGACAGAGAGAGGGAGAGCGGAGAGAGGTAAAGAGGAAAAAGGATGAAATGGGTAACATTGCTTAAGGACATAAAAGAGAAGGTGGGTTTAACTCAATCTCAACCAACTGCGTCTTCTACTGTTGCTGCCTCTTCATCGTCTTCTTCCTTGTTCCCCAGTGGCGATAGCAATGTTTCTTCCTTTTCCTCTTCCTTTCCTTTTGACCACACCTTCTCCCCATCCAGGTTCGTATATTTTCTTCTTCATTTTTTTTAAAATGACGAGAGGTTTTTTTTCCTGTTTTTATGGTTAGTAACATTTATTTGTTTTTATGTTCGTTTTGATTATGGAAATGTGGTTAGTGTTGACTGCCTTTGACATTGATCCGCAATAGGAAGTAAATTGAGCTCCTTTTTACTACTTTGTAGCTCCGACACGGCTCTTACCTGCTCTTTGTGAAGTGATAATTAGATGTTTTGCTATAGCGGATTTTCTTCTCTAACTTCTTACTTGTATGGCAAAGGGTTAGTTTTATTAACGCATGCAAGTTTGATCCATTTCGATTGAATTTGGTAGTTATTAATCTTTATGGATGATCATGGTACGACAGAAGATATGCCCTACCACACCACGGTTATGATTTAAGCATTTGCATGATGAACCCTTGATTACCTCATAAGCAACTAAGGTCAAGCCCTAGCTATTGACCTTAATGAGGAAGATTATTACTGCTTGTATGCTGAGATGTGATTTGGAAGGCTGTGGGACACAAGCTAGACTTCTTGTTATCTAATTCAAATAGAAGATAAGACTGTTTGGCAGTTTTCTCGGGTTGTGTAGAGGGCTCGGTTTAAATCAGATAAAATTCAGTCCTTGGACCACATGGAAGTTTTATGAACAACAGCAATATCTCTTCCTGGATGTTTGCTGAAGATACATCTCTTGCTTGGGAATTTTAAAGTTTGAGATTATTGGACTTAGATGGTATAATAAAACATGCCGGAAGTTATTATTGGTTGGTAAAGAGAGAAAAGGTATTTGAATAGATGAGCATTTTTTTGGAATGGATTATTGTGTATTTTCATCCCTGTCATATGCAATTAGAAACATATTGTTGTCCTTTTTCTTCTAGATATTGAGCATTATACGGTTACCTGTCCTTGAGTGCATATGGTTTATAAGTTACTCCTGCCATTCTTATTATATTTTTGCATAATCTTTATCTCATGGATAGTATTTATCTTTATCTAAAAGACACAATAAATATATCTCATGGATATATTTATCGTGTCTTACTTGCATTTAATATAAATTTGCCTAGTGCTCACTGCTAAATATAACCTAAATGTTATTTAATTTTTATGGCATTTTAGGTATGGTGAATTTAATTATACTGTGCATTTGAGTGTCCAACAGTTCATTCATATCGTATGATGTATTACCCATATACTGATCTTTGGCTGGAGAAAGTGCCTTGATGTTTTTGGTGATGCATGCAAAGCACTTAGTGTTCAATGCTAGATTGAATTGATATTCATACAGTGTCTATATGCAATCATGACTGTCAGATATGCTTCTTTACTTGTACGAGACTTTTTTGGGCTATTTTCTCCAATGGTCCTTTTTCCTTGTCAAAGCAGAGACAGACATGAACTGGAATTGGACTTCAAGAGATTTTGGGAGGAATTCCGTTCATCCAGCTCTGAAAAGGTACTTTTATTTTGTGCACGAATCTTTTACTAGTACTTTCATTGTGCTGTCTTGTTTTCAGTAATCTATTTTGATGGAAGTCACTGTTAGTTATGTGAATGATATGGTGGGTGGGTTCTAATAGCTCTTCAATCTTCTGTGCAGGAGAAAGAAGCGGCCCTGAATTTGACTGTGGATGCTTTTTGTAGATTAGTAAAGCAGCATGCGAGTGTAGCTCAAGTAGTTACTATGTAAGGACTTTGTTCCTCTGAAATCTTGAATTGAATCTAGCTTTCTTTGTTCCATAATGTGATTTCCACAAACTAACTGGAAATTCTTGCACCACAGGTTAGTTGAGACACATATATTCTGTTTTGTAATTGGAAGAGCATTTGTATCTGATATTGAGAAGTTAAAGATCAGCAGCAAAACAAGATATTTGGATGTAGATAAACTGTTAAATTTTTTTTCAGAAGTGACAAAGGTTAATCTTCCAAACATTCAGTTGAGTGTGCAGCTATTTTGTGCTCTATATTTGTTGTCTCAAGGTGCTTCTGTGTCGTTTTCTGCAGGATGGCATCAGCCCTGGCTCTAATGTGCTTACTGCTCTCGAATTCCTTGTATCTGGGGTAAATTTTTCTTATTTTTAATAAAAGTCTTAGTAGATGTATTCTGTTTCTGTTTGCTCATCATATTACAGTTTCATTAATATTAAGATTTGTTTTCTCTGTGCTTATTGGGATTAATGTGGTCTTTGATTGACTTTCTTTAAGTTGCTTAAAGATATAATCTATTAATTGTTCAAAGGGAATAATTTTGAGTGGCTTAGCCTCTGTATGTGAGTTGGCTGACTGTTTGTTCTTCACAATTGAGGCTCTCAACTATAGAGCCTTGTCAAGCATACATTTCAGAGTAGTTAATTAGGATATTATGTTTTTTTTGTTATTTTAAAATTCAATACTTGTTTTTTCATTTGCAGCCTGTTGATAAGCAGTCGCTCCTTGATTCGGGGATATTATGCTGTCTCATTCATATTCTGAATGCCTTCCTAAGTTCTGAATCCAATCAAAGACCAAAGGCTGAGAAAGATTGTGATAGTAATGGCAGACAAGTTCGCCGGCTTGAGGTAGTATTTTAAACGACTCTGTGTTCTGTTTCTAGTTGCTTTTATTGACAACAAAAGATTTGCATCTATTTTTGCCACAACGAGGTAGAGAGGAATGGGTTTGAAATGTCTTAGGGAGGGAGTGAGGTCTGCAGGTTATCCTGTAAACAATGTCACTATTTTTTCAAAGCAGCTCCTTAGGGAAAAACTTTGTTAATTTTCCACCTCTGTGACATGAGCTACGCTCTCATATGTGGTTCCCAAATATGTCCATGAATGCTGTTAGTTGGCAGTTTTGTTTGATGGAATGGAACCCTCTGTTCTGTTAGAGTCATACAGGACCCACTGCCTTGGTTTTTTAGTTTATAATGCTTGACACAATCATGGTTCCTGTTTTGGAATCTAGACTGTTGATTTTGTTGATAGTGCTTTATATTATGGACAATCAATTAGCAGTTGATAACTTGATGAATTCTTGCCTTCTACTTTTTCTGCATTGAAGATGCCATGGGGATGGTAGAACTTGGTTAATACCTTATCCATAGTTTCTTTACAATTATAATGTTAAGATTAGTTTCTTCTTGGAAAACTTTTAACTGGAAAAGAAGTGCTGTATTATGGTACAAATGGGTAGAATGTTAACTGCGAGGAAACAGATATAGTTTAAAAGAGTGATTACTTGAAGGGGTATGTGATCCTTCAATATATTTTTCTCTACCTAAGATACTCCCCTCTGAGCTTATGATTACTTTGCTTAAATAGTCCTATGGTGGCTTTGGTTAAAGTTGTGAAATCATCTTTCATCGATTCATATTAATTTCTCCACATGTTTAGCATCTCAATCCACATATCACTGATTG
This sequence comes from Erythroxylum shatona, assembly GCA_027568895.1. NCBI lineage: Eukaryota > Viridiplantae > Streptophyta > Magnoliopsida > Malpighiales > Erythroxylaceae > Erythroxylum > Erythroxylum shatona. The sequence goes on from JAOSBK010000004.1 coordinate 14,099,295, forward strand.
TATATACCTGAGCCATGTTAAGTACAAATTATGTCAAGTAATTATGCATACAGGTTGAGGGAAGTATAGTTCATGTCATGAAAGCTTTGGCAAGTCATCCATCAGCAGCACAGAGTTTGGTGGAAGATGATTCACTTCAGCTGCTGTTTCAAATGGTTGCCAATGGCTCATTGAAGGTCTTTTCTCAATATAAAGAAGGTCTTGTTCCACTACACAACATACAACTTCATAGACATGCAATGCAGGTATACTGGCCATTTTGCTTTTTCAAATATACAAGTTGCAATAATGAAGCATCATATATGCTGCCTTAAAATTGTGTTTACTTGGTATAACTTGTAAAATCTTTATGGTCTGATAGTAGCTACTTTGTCTTTTTTTTTTGGGGTCAATTTTTGGCTTTTCTGGTCCAGATACTTGGTCTTCTTTTGGTGAACGACAATGGAAGCACAGCCAGATATATAAGAAAGCATCATTTGGTATTGCCACCATATTTAATATCCTTTTGAGTTCGCACAACTCATCTCCTGCCTCTGAGTTATTACTTTGCGTATCCTGAATATGTTATGTATGCTTATTTAGAATTTCATAGTACTTGTTCTTTTTTTTAATCTTTCAAGATTCAATGTAAAATTATTTCTGTTTACACCACTTTTTGTAAATTGTTGAATGTTCTTACCAACTCTTCTCTTTCTATACAGATTAAAGTTCTTTTAATGGCGGTCAAAGATTTTAATCCAGATTGTGGTGATTCTGCCTATACTATGGGCATTGTGGACTTGTTACTGGAAGCTGTTGAGTTATCATATAGACCTGGTAATTGGCCCATGAATTATGTTTGATGCTGTTGAAAGACTTCTGCTGGTGTTTAGATTTCTGGGGTCGTTAAATGGAATTTAATACAACACCTACTTGCAGTTTTAATACTTGCAGTAAGCTTAAAATGTTTGTGTGTTCTAGTGCTTATTATATATAACCTTGAATTGTAGAGGCTGGTGGTGTCAGGCTCAGGGAAGATATACATAATGCTCATGGCTATCAGTTTCTCATCCAGTTTGCATTGGTTCTGTCCTCCATGCCACAAAACCAGGCTACTCTAACTCTGCCGTCAATTACTAATACTGATCAAGATGGGACTTCCATTGGTCCTGAGGCTAGGAATGATGTAGGGAGACACAGCAGTGTGGGAAAAGAGGATCTCTATTTGGAGCATATATCACCTGTAATATCTAGGCTGCTTGATGTTCTTGTTAGTCTTGCTCAAACTGGTATAAGTGAATCTAAAGGATCTTCTGCTGGAAAAGGTTCTAGGTCTTCTCATGCCAAGGTTGGTCATAGCAGAAGTCGTACACCATCCCTTGATTGGCTTGCTGATGAAAATTGGGATATAGACAATAACAAAGTTAAGGACCTTGAGGCAGTTCAGATGTTGCAAGACATTTTTCTCAAGGCAGATAACAGGGAATTGCAAGCAGAAGTTTTGAATAGAATGTTTAAGATATTCTCCAGTCACATTGAAAACTATAAACTCTGTCAAAAATTGCGAACAGTTCCACTTTTAATCCTAAATATGGCTGGCTTTCCAGCATCATTGCAAGAGATAATCTTGAAAATTCTTGAATATGCAGTGACTGTTGTGAACTGTGTTCCCGAACAAGAATTACTCTCTCTTTGTTGCCTATTGCAGCAACCAATAACACCAGAACTGAAGCACACTATTCTCTCTTTCTTTGTAAAACTTATATCATTTGATCAGCAATACAAGAAAGTGCTTCGGGAAGTTGGTGTACTCGAAGTCCTGCTAGATGATTTAAAGCAGCACAAGTTTCTTTTAGGATCAGACGAACAAAGTGTTAAGCCTAGCCAGTCAGATAAAAAGTCTAGCTTTAAGAAACACTTAGATAGTAAAGATGCTATTCTGTCTTCCCCCAAGCTAATAGAATCTGGTTCTGGGAAGTTTCCTATTTTTGAAGTTGAGGGCACAATATCTGTTGCATGGGACTGTTTGGTCTCTTTGGTGAAAAAAGCTGAAGGCAATCAAGCATCTTTTCGTTCAGCTAATGGTGTAGCCACTGTTCTTCCTTTTGTGGTTTCTAGTGTTCATCGTCCTGGTGTCCTCCGGATATTATCTTGTTTGATTACTGAAGATGTTGCACAGGTTTGTAATTCATGTAGCTAACCTTTCTGTGCATGGATTTTTACAAATGTTACTTCTAAGAGTTCTACGTTCTCATCTATATTTTAGTCTTTTGAAAACTGTTGCTTTGGACAACTAGCCCTTGCAGCTGTAAATAGCAAAATAATTGCAGCTTATGCCTGTCCTTCATTCATTAATGATTCTAGAAACTTGTACTTTGTGCTAGATTGTTTCTGATCTAATGATTATTGATCCGGGATTTCAATTTCCAGGCTCATCCCGAAGAATTAGGTGCGCTTGTTGAAGTTCTAAAAAGTGGAATGGTTACAAGTGGTACAGGGAATCAATATAAGCTTCAATGTGATGCTAAATGTGATATGATGGGTACCTTGTGGCGCATAATGGGAGTTAACGGTTCAGCTCAGAGGGTCTTCTGTGAAGCCACTGGGTTTTCTCTTTTATTGACCACACTCCATAGTTTCCAAGGTGATGGAAGAGAGGCAGAAGAATCTTCTTTGATTGTTTGCATGAGGTTATTTACATATTTAATGCGCCTCATAACAGCTGGAGTGTGTGGCAATGCTATTAACAGGACAAAATTACATTCTATTTTATTGTCCCAGATGTTTTATGATCTTCTATCTGAGTCTGGCTTGCTTTGTGTTGAGTGTGAAAAGCAAGTTATACGGTTGTTGCTAGAGGTTGCTCTTGAAATTGTGCTTCCACCGTTCTTTTCGTCAGATAGTGTAGGACCGACTGACCTCAACGAATCTGAATCAGCTACTTTTCTTTTAACTACATCATCGGGTTTATGTGATCCTGACAAGGAAAGAGTGTACAACCCTGGTGCCATTAGAGTTCTGCTCCGTTCATTGTTACTATTTACTCCCAAGGTGCAACTGGAAGTGCTAAATCTTATTGATAGGCTTGCTCTTGCTGGTCCATTTAATCAGGAAAGCCTCACATCTATTGGTAGGAATGGCTATTCTTTGCAATCATCCATATTCCTCTATCTTTTATTGTTAGCTTCTCTACTAGTTTCTTTACCTTTTTCTTAAATTTTCTAGGTTGTGTAGAACTTCTGCTGGAGACAATTCGCCCTTTCCTTTTAGGCTCATCTCCATTGCTTTCTTATGCATTAAAGATTGTGGAAATTCTTGGAGCATACAGGTAGGACATTTTGTCTTTTATGTGGATTATAACATTGCTGAATTTACTCACATGTGTATGTTGGGAAATAAGGCCATTATTTCTGGTGATAGGTTATCTCCTTCAGAACTTCAACAGCTTATTAGATACATTCTACAAATGAGACTCATGAATTCAGGTCATCTTCTTGTTGATATGATGGAGAGGCTAATTCTTACAGAAGATATGGCCTTGGAGAATGTTTCTATGGCACCATTTGTTGAGATGGACATGAGCAAAATTGGCCATGCTTCGATTCAGGTATCCTTAGGAGAAAGGTCTTGGCCTCCTGCTGCGGGCTACTCATTTGTGTGTTGGTTTCAGTTCAGAAATTTCCTGAAGTCGCAAGCAAAGGAAATGGAACCATTGAAAGCTGGTCCTTCTAAGAGACGAAGTGGTTGTAACGTGACTCACAATGGACATCATATTCTTCGGATTTTTTCGGTTGGTACAGCAAGTAGTGGAAGCTCATTCTATGCAGAACTTTATCTTCAGGAGGATGGTGTTCTAACCCTTGCGACAAGCAACTCTTCGTCCCTGTCTTTCTCTGGATTAGAGTTAGAAGAAGGCAGGTGGCATCACCTTGCAGTTGTTCACAGTAAACCAAATGCTCTTGCCGGACTATTTCAAGCTAGTGTTGCATATCTGTACCTTAATGGAAAGCTAAGACACACAGGTAAACTAGGTTATTCTCCGTCTCCTTTTGGTAAGCCTTTGCAGGTAACAATTGGGACCCCCTTTAATTGTGCGAGAGTTAGTGATTTGACTTGGAAGCTACGTTCTTCCTATCTTTTTGAGGAGGTGCTTACAGCAGGGTGTATATATTTTATGTACATTCTTGGTAGAGGCTATAAAGGGCTTTTCCAAGACTCGGATCTTCTGCGTTTCGTGCCCAATCAGGCTTGTGGTGGTGGTAGTATGGCTGTATTAGATTCTTTGGATGCTGATTTGTCATTGGCAAATGCACAGAAACTTGATAATGCTGGCAAGCAAGGTGATTCTAGGGCAGATGGCAGTGGGATTGTTTGGGATTTGGAAAGGCTAGGAAATCTCTCTTTACAGCTTTCTGGTAAGAAACTTATATTTGCATTTGATGGAACATGTGTTGAAGCTATTCGATCATCTGGGACATTCTCGTTGATCAATCTGGTTGATCCAATGTCAGCTGCTGCTTCTCCTATAGGGGGTGAGTTACTAAAGTCTGATTCTGTGGCAAATGTTTCATGGGAGTATGTTTATTGAACAGAGGATGCTACTATTAATCATTTCATGACTGCTTCTTTCTGTTGTCCAGGTATACCACGATTTGGACGTCTCTATGGGGACATCTGTGTCTGCAGGCAATGCACAATTGGTGATACTATCCGCCCTATTGGTGGGATGGCTGTAGTGCTCGCCCTTGTTGAAGCTGCTGAAACAAGGGATATGCTTCACATGGCATTGACATTATTGGCTTGTGCATTGCATCAGAATCCCCAGAATGTAAAGGACATGCAAACATGCAGGGGATACCATTTGCTATCTTTATTTCTTCGTCGTAGAATGTCCATATTTGACATGCAATGTCTGGAAATCTTTTTCCAAATTGCTGCATGTGAAGCTTCTTTTGCTGAGCCAAGGAAATTGGAAAGCATGCACACTACTTTGTCTCCTGCTGAAACTCTTCATGATGCCAGCTTTGAGGACCTTAGCTTGTCAAAATTTCGGGATGAAGTTTCTTCAGTTGGGTCTCTTGGTGATATGGATGATTTTTCTGCCCCAAAAGATTCATTCAGTCGTATTTCTGAGCTAGAAAACTCTGATATACCTGTTGAAACTTCAAATTGCATTGTCTTGTCTAATTCGGATATGGTTGAGCATGTCTTGTTGGACTGGACCTTATGGGTTACAGCCCCGGTTCCCATTCAAATTGCCCTTTTAGGTTTCCTTGAGCATTTAGTATCTATGCACTGGTATAGAAATCATAATCTTACTGTATTGCGCCGAATAAACCTTGTTCAACATCTGCTAGTGACTTTGCAGCGGGGTGATGTTGAAGTTCCTGTTTTAGAGAAACTAGTAGTCTTGCTCGGAGTCATACTGGAAGATGGGTTTCTGGCTTCCGAACTTGAAAATGTGGCTAAGTTTGTGATTATGTCATTTGATCCACCTGAACTGAAACCACGGGAACAAATAATGCGCGAGTCAATGGGCAAACATGTAATTGTAAGGAATATGCTGCTGGAGATGCTTATTGATCTACAAGTAACCATAAAATCAGAAGAGGTGCTTGAACAGTGGCATAAGATTGTTTCATCCAAACTGATCACATTTTTTCTTGATGAAGCTGTTCATCCTACAAGTATGAGATGGATCATGACTCTTCTAGGTGTGTGCCTTGCTTCTTCTCCCACCTTTGCTCTAAAATTTCGCACTAGCGGGGGTTATCAGGGTTTGGTGCGAGTTCTTCCAAGTTTTTATGATTCTCCTGACATATATTATATCATATTCTGTCTGATATTTGGAAAGCCTGTTTATCCAAGACTGCCGGAAGTCCGCATGCTTGACTTTCATGCCCTGATGCCAAGTGATGGAAGCTATGTGGAGTTGAAGTTTGTTGAATTGTTGGACTCAGTGATTGCAATGGCTAAATATACATTTGATAGGTTAATTTTCCAGTCAATGCTTGCCCATCAAACTGGTAATCTTTCCCTTGTTGGTGCTAGTCTTATGTCAGAGCTTGTGGAGGGGAATGGAGACATGGCAGGGGAGCTTCAGGGTGAAGCATTGATGCACAAGACTTATGCAGCACGCTTAATGGGTGGGGAAGCATTGGCTCCTACTACTGCAACTTCAGTATTGAGGTTTATGGTTGATCTTGCAAAAATGTGTCCACCTTTTACAGCTGTTTGTAGAAGGCCAGAGTTTCTTGAAAACTGCATAGACCTTTATTTTTCTTGTATAAGGTTTGTTGCTATATTTTGTTTGCTCTGCATTTTTTTTTAATTCCATCCCTGGTACCAGTTCAATTAATGTATTTTTGTTATTCTGTACCTATTTAATGTAACTAGAGTCTCCTTCACGCATATGTTTTTGTTTTTTTAACTTGTCATCCTTTTTACTTTGTGGGATGGGGGTAATCCTATTCTCTTACAGGGCAACTTATGCAGTGAAGATGATAAGAGCACTCTCTGACAAGACAGAAGAAAAAAACTTGAATGATTGTGATGATAACTACAGTTCCCAAAATACTTTCTCCAGTTTGCCTCATGATCAAGAACACTCTGTGAAGACTTCCATTAGTATTGGGAGCTTTCCCCAGGGGCATGCGAGTACAAGCTCTGAAGATATGCCTGTACCTGAAAATTATGTTGCTGATAGCAAAGCAGATATCAAGGCTGCTAATTCCCCTTTGAAACAGCCGGTGCAAGGAGATGGCCTAGCTGTTCAGCACTTGGACTTGGAGAATGTTGAGCAAGTTTCTGCCTGCTCAAATGAATATAATGCACATAATGTTGACTGCAATACCGATTCAGTTCAACCGGCATATTCTCCAAGTTTTGCGTCTCATGCTATATTGGATTCACCTGTCATCTCAGAGAAATCTAATTCAAGGATTCCGCTTGCAAATTCTTCATCTCCAGTTGTTGCGTTGGCATCATGGCTGGGAAGTGCACAAAATCATGAATCCAGTCCTTCATTACATGCCTCTCCTTCTGTAGAATCTTCTTTGACAGCCCATGAACTGGATTCATCTTCAGAATTGAGATCTGGTACTCAAAATCCATCTGCTACAAACACATACATCACAATCAGTGCAAAAATGCTTCTTGAAATTGATGATTCTGGTTATGGAGGAGGTCCATGTTCTGCAGCAACAACTGCTGTACTAGATTTTGTGGCAGAAGTTCTTTCTGATTTCATCACTGAGCAGATGAAAGCAGCACTGCTTATTGAGAGTGTTTTGGAAATGGCACCTTTATATGTTGACCCTGAAACTGTTCTAGTTTTTCAGGGTTTGTGCCTTAGTAGGTTGATGAACTTCATAGAAAGGCGTCTTCTCCGTGATGATGAAGAAAATGAGAAAAAGCTAGATAAAAGTAGGTGGTCATCAAACTTAGATGCATTGTGCTGGATGATAGTTGACCGCGTCTATATGGGTGCTTTTCCTCAACCAGCTGGTGTGCTGAAGACCTTGGAGTTTATGTTGTCAATGTTGCAATTGGCAAATAAAGATGGTCGCATTGAAGAAGCAGCTCCTGCAGGAAAGGGTATTTTATCAATTAAGAGAGGGAGCAAACAACTTGATGCCTACATACATTCACTCCTTAAGAACACAAATCGCTTGATGTTATATTGTTTTCTTCCATCATTCCTAGTTCACATTGGTGAAGATGAGCTCCTTTCAAACTTAGGTTTACTCCTTGAACCAAAGAAGAGATTGCCCTCAAGCAATGAGCAAGAAGATTCAGGAATTGACATTGGCACAGTTTTGCAGTTACTAGTTGCTCATAGGAGAATTATTTTCTGCCCCATTAACCTGGACACTGATCTAAATTGCTGTCTTTGTGTAAATCTACTATCTCTTCTCCGTGATCATAGGCGAAACGTACAGAACATGGCAGTTGACATTATCAAGTTTCTTCTGGTGCATCGCAGATCTGCACTGGAGGACTTACTTGTTTCTAAACCACATCAAGGACAGCATCTGGATGTATTACATGGTGGTTTTGACAGGTTATTAACTGGAAGTCTATCTGCTTTCTTTGAGTGGTTTCAGGGTTCTGAGCAGGTAGTCAACAAAGTATTGGAGCAGTGTGCAGCCATTATGTGGGTTCAGTATATTACTGGATCAGCAAAATTTCCAGGAGTAAGAATCAAAGGTCTTGAGGGACGTCGTAAGAGGGAAATGAGTAGAAGATTACGAGATATTTCAAAGTTGGATGTAAGACACTGGGAGCAATTGAATGAACGGAGATGTGCTTTAGAAATGGTTCGTGATGCAATGTCTACTGAGTTGAGAGTTGTTCGGCAAGATAAGTATGGATGGGTTTTACATGCTGAAAGTGAGTGGCAAACCCTTCTTCAGCAACTTGTCCATGAGCGGGGAATATTCCCAATGCACAAGTCCTCTGTGACTGAAGATCCTGAATGGCAGCTTTGTCCCATTGAAGGTCCATATAGAATGCGCAAAAAGCTTGCACGATGCAAATTGAAGATTGATACTGTTTTAAATGTTTTGGATGGGCAATTTGAACCTGGAGAACTTGAGCTGTCTAAAGGAAAACCTGAAAATGGGCCTGATGCTTCTGATACTGACTCAGAGGTTTTTTTTCAGCTTTTCACCGATGGTGCCAGTCCGAATGGGGTTGAAAGTGAGATGTATGGGGACTTTTTCAAAGAAGCTGATGATGGCAAACATATAGATTCTGTTAGGAGTGGGTGGAATGATGATAGAGCTAGCAGTATGAATGATGTTAGTCTTCACTCAGCACTTGAGTTTGGGGTCAAATCCAGTACAGTGTCTGCTCCATTGTCAGAAAGTATAAGAGAGAAGTCTGAAATAGGATCTCCAAGGCAATCATCTTCTAATAAAGTTGATGAAGCCAAAGCCACAGATGATAAGTCAGAGAAAGAACTTAATGATAATGGTGAATATCTCATAAGGCCATATCTAGAACCCCTTGAAAAGATCCGCTTTAAATATAACTGTGAACGAGTTGTAGGTCTGGACAAGCATGATGGAGTATTTCTGATAGGGGAACTTTCTTTATATGTAATTGAGAATTTTTACATTGATGATTTTGAGTGCATTTGTGAAAAAGAATGCGAAGATGAACTATCTGTTATCGATCAGGCTTTGGGTGTGAAAAAGGATGTTACTAACAGTATCGATTTCCAGTCCAAGTCAACTTCTTCGTGGAGCACAACAGTAAAGACATATGTTGGAGGAAGGGCATGGGCTTACAATGGTGGTGCATGGGGCAAGGAAAAAGTGTGTACTAGTGGTAATTTACCTCATCCTTGGCAAATGTGGAAACTCAACAGTGTCCATGAAATTTTGAAACGTGACTACCAGCTTCGTCCTGTTGCTATTGAGATATTTAGCATGGATGGATGTAATGATCTCCTGGTATTTCACAAAAAGGAAAGAGAAGAAGTATTCAAAAATCTGGTTTCCATGAATCTTCCAAGGAATAGCATGTATGGTTTCTGTCTGCCTCTGCTTCTATCCCCTTGTTTGTATGTTCATGATATGTTAAACTTCGCTGCATTGTGTACATATTGCTCTATATGACTTGGAATATTGTGCTGATTTCTGCCTGCCTCTGCTTCTATCGCTTTGTTTGTATGTTCATGATATGTTCAACTTTGCTCCATTGTGTACATATTGCTCTATATGACTTGGATGTGATTCTGTTGAGGTAATTTTTACGTGCATTTTCCTTATGCAGTCAACCTGCTAGAATCTCCCTAATTTCTTTCCAAAGAAATGAAATCCAGTTTCTCTGTCCTCATATTGTTCTTTTACTTCATACACTCTTGTCTTCCTCATGCTATACTGTTTCCTTCAATGTTGGGGTTGCTTCGTCCTTATCTTGCATATTGGAACCTAATTTTCCTCTTGTATGAATTTCTGCCTTGCTTAAGGTTGGACCCTACAATTTCTGGTTCAACAAAACAAGAGAGTGGTGAAGGCGGTCGTTTATTCAAGATAATGGCTAAATCCTTTTCAAAAAGGTGGCAAAACGGAGAAATTAGTAACTTCCAATACCTAATGCACCTTAATACCTTGGCTGGTCGTGGCTACAGTGATCTCACCCAATATCCAGTATTTCCATGGGTTGTTTCAGATTATGAGAGTGAAGATCTTGATTTGACCAATCCTAGAACTTTTCGTAAGCTTGACAAACCAATGGGTTGTCAGACACCTGAAGGGGAAGACGAATTTAGGAAAAGGTATGCTGAGATGCATGACAGAGTTAGTTACTGATTATTCATTTATTCTTTACATTTTTTTTTCTTTCTACACAGATACGATAGTTGGGATGATCCTGAGGTGCCCAAGTTTCATTATGGTTCTCATTATTCTAGTGCGGGGATTGTCCTGTTCTATCTTATACGCCTTCCACCATTTAGTTCAGAGAATCTGAAGCTGCAGGGTGGTCAATTTGATCATGCTGACCGTCTTTTCAATAGTGTTAGAGATACGTGGTTAAGTGCAGCGGGGAAAGGTAATACGTCTGATGTGAAGGAGTTGATTCCAGAATTCTTCTACATGCCAGAGTTCTTGGATAATAAGTTCAATCTTGACTTGGGAGAGAAACAATCGGGAGAGAAGGTAGGTTCGACTGGAAGTTGTTGAGTCATCTTCTTTCCATTGCTTTCATTTCTTTATTCAATGGTGAGGCATCAGAATTTGTTCCCTTGCAAAGTACCTGTCCCTTCAAAATTTTGTCTTGTTAACACTCCAAGGGAAATCTTTTTCCAGGTTGGTGATGTCATCTTACCTCCATGGGCTAGAGGCAGTGCTAGAGAATTCATCAGGAAGCATAGGGAAGCATTGGAGTCAGATTATGTTTCGGAAAATCTTCATCACTGGATAGATCTCATTTTTGGATATAAACAAAGAGGGAAGGTTAGTTTGGATTATTTTCCTTGTGTGTAACAAAATGAATATCTCATATTCTCTCCCTCTTTCTCTCTTTCTATGCATCTATCCCTCTCTTGGTAGTTGCTTCATCCTTTAAATAGGAAAACTATATCTTCTCTCATACTCTCTCTCTCTCTCTCTCTCTCTTTCTATGTATCTATCCCTCTCTTGGTTGTTGCTTCATCCTTTAAATAGGAAAACTATAACTTTATCTTCCCTTTGTCGTCATTATGAATCTCAATATCCAAGTCCTATGAGTATTTTGCTAAAGTTATCCTTTTGATAGTAAATCTTATATTTCCGAATCCATTGTTATTTATTCTAGTTATATTCAACGCTCCTTACATAATGGACAGGCGGCTGAAGAAGTTGTGAATGTTTTCTATCACTACACGTATGAGGGGAGTGTGGATATAGACTCAGTTACAGATCCAGCAATGAAAGCCTCTATCTTAGCACAAATCAATCACTTTGGGCAGACTCCTAAGCAGCTATTTCTCAAACCTCATGTCAAAAGGCGATCTGACAGAAGGCTTCCTCCTCATCCACTTAAGTTCTCCTCCCATCTTGTTCCACATGAAGTACGCAAGAGCTTGTCTGCAATAATGCAAATTGTTACCCTTAATGAAAAAATTTTTGTGGTAGGGACAAACAGTTTACTTAAGCCTCGAACATACACCAAATATGTGGCATGGGGTTTCCCAGATCGTAGTTTAAGATTCATGAGCTATGATCAAGACAGACTTCTCTCTACGCATGAAAATCTTCATGATGGGAACCAGATCCAGTGCATTGGTGTTAGCCATGATGGTCAAATCTTAGTGACAGGAGCCGATGATGGCTTACTTTGTGTTTGGAGAATCAGCAATGACAAGCCCCGTGTCTCACGACGCCTGCAGTTGGAGAAGGCACTTTGTGGGCACACTGCCAAAATCACATGTCTTCATGTTAGCCAGCCGTACATGCTGCTTGTGAGTGGGTCTGATGACTGCACAGTGATTATGTGGGACCTTAGTTCCTTGTCATTCATTAGGCAGCTACCGGAGTTCCCAGCACCGGTTTCAGCAATTTATGTGAATGACTTGACAGGGGAGATTGTGACAGCCGCTGGAATTCTGCTTGCTATTTGGAGCATCAATGGGGAATGCCTTGCATTGATTAACACATCCCAATTGCCATCTGATTCCATTCTTTCAGTGACAAGTTGTACCTTTTCAGACTGGCTGGATACAAACTGGTATGTAACAGGTCACCAGAGTGGGGCTGTAAAGGTGTGGCAAATGGTTCATTTGTCTCAAGAGAGTGCTTTGAGTAAATCGACCTGTAACTTGTCAGGGGTGCTCAATTTAGGTGACAAGGTACCAGAGTACAGGTTAGTTCTGCACAAGATATTGAAGTCTCATAAGCATCCCGTTACTGCACTTTATCTCAGCAGTGACATGAAGCAGTTCCTAACTGGGGATTCTGGTGGACACCTGCTGTCTTGGACACTACCAGAAGAGAGTCTGAAGGCTTCGTTTAATCATGGGTGAACATGGGGAGGATTGTTTTTTTTGGTGTTTTGTGAAAATCCGTCATTATCTCAGTTTGTCCCGGGAAACGAAGAATTATAAGTTCATGACACACTGAGGAAAACAAGGCAGCAGCGCTGGCGAGCGGTTGAACCAGAAGCAAAAGAACAGGAGAGGACTAAATATCTTGTGCCTGGTTGTTGAATACTTGACGAGCATAAACAGGAGACGAGCACTGTCAGACTATACCATAGGAGATTGGGTAGTCAGGGGCTTGGGTTTGCCGAGGCAAAAGTTGAAGAAGACCTAGGCTTGTATTTTGGGTGATTGGTGAAGAGAGTTTTCAGTTTGACACGAGGTCATCAATTGGTTTTTGCTCCATGTACATAGATTAAGCTTACTAACAGTGTATAACCAACTTGTATATAGAGCGTGCCAAGAACAGGGGCTTGTGTGAAATCATCTGCCTACGGTGGATTAGGGACCGTTAATTAGTCAAACACTATTAAGTTTGGCAGAAATTGTTGCTTTGCATGGTGCAATCGTTCAACCTATGCTCTCTGTCCGTACATTTATACGAAGTACAGAACGGAGTCTCTTAGTTGGGGCTCAGTTAACCCTAGTAAATCCTGTTGCAAGTGGTGAGAGAGCGTATGAGACATTTACTAAAATTTAGTATCACTCTTTGCTCAAAGTTGGTATTGCTTTGTCACGTTAGGCATCTTGAACCCATAATCTAAACATACGAGAGTGACTATGAAGTCCTGACGTGAAAATTGTAACATTTAAGTGGACTGAAGGATGTTTAGTGGGTTAAACTGTGGGATTCTAGCGAACAAGTATTCGTTTGTTATTGATAGCCTATTTGAACTAAAAGTGCAAAGACCCAAATACTAGAAATCTTAAAATTATTTGACTAGAGAATTTATCGACATAAGAATCAACTGAGAACTCTAAGATTCAAGAAGTCCAAATAGTTAATACATAGTTTATATGCGCTTTAAAAATAATAGTGAAGTTAACAAGAACATGAATTGGTTGGTTGGAAGAGATAGAAGTCCAAAATATGAAAATTAAGCGATTAAGGAAGTCTCGAATATAGAAGTTAAGGAAATAGTGAAATGTAGTTAGCAAAAACATAGAAAAGTGAGTAATTATAACAAAAATTTGAGGATTATAAATTCACTAGTACCTACATAATAGAGGAACATACAATTGCCAAACAATTTCCATTGTACAATAAAAATCAATTTTTAGAGAAAACTATTAACGTGTTTCACATACCCTTTATCATCTTTCAACTTTCTTTATATTGCAAATTCGAATTTCGTTTTATAACAGTCACTTGTTTTCTTCACTTTATTTCATTACGTTTAAGCATTTTGGTAGCTTAGAATTCCATTTTCTAAGTCTTTTGAACCCTACTTATATCATTAATAAACGTTAGGTTCAGATTCTAGGAGAATCCCTAATGCACTTGAATCTATATTAACACTAAACAATTTGGTATATATATCTAAAATTTTTACATTTTTATGCTCTTACTCTCTAATTATCTCTTATTTTCACCTTTACCGAGTTCTTACTAATATAAAATTTGTATGCTTCCTTTATTATATTACTTATAAAATTGTTACATTTTCTTAATTTCATTCTTAAAAACTTACTGTCACGACCCGGAACTATATCGGACACATGACAACCATTGCATACCCAGGCTAAGGATACTCACTGTACCCTTAACCTAACAATGTAAGGCTAACTGAATATCCTTTGAAAACATTTGGACATCACAATGGTTGTATTTTGAAAATCCCAAAACTCAGTTAAAATACCTGTAAACCAGTTTTAAACTCACTTCTATATTCACATTTAAAACTCTACCATAACTTTTGGACTTTTAAGATCACTCAAGAGTAATCTCAACAACATTACAAAAAGTTTATACATAAGGTTATTTACAAACCATAAGACAATCAACAGTTAATTTACAAAATCATAAAGTATATCAACATAACCAACTTAATAAAAATAGTTCATGAGTCACTATACAACAAAAATACAAAACAGAGACTATCATGTGCGGTAATGCCCCGAAAATGTCAAAAAATCGCACAATACACTCAAAGCTTCAAGCTCACCAAATTAACCTGTATGGTTAGAAAGTGGAGGGGGTGAGTGCACTATGTACTCAGTGAACAGGAAAAACATATATTGCAAGCAGAACCTGATACACATCAAGACAATCTAGATAACCTAAGGACGAGCTTTTCATTTATCTAGCATGCACATAACCACCTATAAAGTGAACATACATGACATAAAAATACATAAGCCTAGCTTATGACTCAATATATATTGGTTATAAACCACATAAGCCTAGCTTATTAATCACTCATCTGGTGAACATAGGTTTCAGTTCCAGTACACAAAAGCAAAAAAACATCACATGTATAAATTAGATATCGTCATAAAACAAATCTCAAAATAATCCAAAACAATCATGTATGTCATCACTAGTCCGCCAAACTAGTGTGCACACACACCGATTCTCAGTGTTAGCTCGATTTTCATCCATGGTGAGTCCAAACTATAGCCGACAAGAGTGACATAACCCTAAGTGATGACCTCGTCGATGTCCAAATCTTAGTTGTGGAATCACTTGCAAGTCCCTAGAAGGTGTCGATATAGGGATTCGACTTTTATGTATTAGCATAAAGGATACGGGGGTCGCTTAATCTATTGTACCTAACACACGATTGGCCAATAGTTACCTCACCAATCACAAAAATTATATACAAATATTAAGTACAAAATTCAAGTAAGGCACTATGCCTTTATTTATCGATCCAACTGATAAAATAGAATCTTGTTATGGCTCTAATCCAAAAGAGAACACATACATGCAACATAAATGACTCGATTATGTATATGTAAGTTTCAAAACATTATTTCATTCAATAAAAGTCATCTTTTGCACTCCAGGTGCAAAGTTGTTCAAAAATGTAGTTTTAGAAAATAAAACATTGTCCTTTACACTTCAAGTGCAGGTTTGTTTAAAACAAAATCATTTATCAAAATATGTAATAAAAACATTAGTTGTATTCGAAGTATAAAGAGTTATTCAAAATAATGTTGTTTATTAAATACACAAGTATACTAGCATCTATTTGAGATTCAATTATACTATGTATTACTTAGATTCAAAATTCACATACAAGTCATCATGCATATCTTGAGATGTCTTAATCTCATTTGAGAGAAATGGTTCTCCAACTCACCTCAAAAGAAGGCGTATACTCTCTTGACTTCAACAATCTGCAGTATAAGCTCCTTGATCTATAACTCTCGAGCCTTTATACATACAAATATATAATGTATTTACCACTCAAACATATATTTCATATTCATACACCACCACAACCAAATTCATCCCTAATCAATCATCATAAATGTTATTCTAACTTATGTCAATAGGTCAATAATTCACCTACTGATGCAGCTCAATGTCTCCTCAACCATCAAGCTAACCTAACCTTATGTGCAATGTTTACATCCTTTTCTTCCTAACTCTCTCTAAAAAATCGAAATGCCATGATTCTTATTCCCCTTGAAACTATACTTCCATTAGTCTTAATATATTCAAAAAGTACATAAATAGCATCTCCTTTAAAAATATAATCTCCATCCAAATTATGTCCTTTTGCTAGTAAGAAACAATAAATCATTATCAATACATCTCCTGACAAAACCATTTCACAGAAGCATTAATAAGACATCAATAATCATTTTTCATGTTTTATATGCTAAGGTCCTAAAAAATCAGGAAATAATATAAGGTTCTTGCACAGGGGTCTATCACAATCAGTATTAGGGAAACAAGCATAACTCGAGATCTAGCCACTATTTTGTCAAGCCATATTCATAGAGGTCAAGTTAAGACCTATATCTACAACTTTCATTCTTTGAGTTTCTTCAAATTTGTGCTCTAAGAATATGAAAGATAAATAGAAAGAGAAAGAAGAAATTGAAACCATAATTTCAACTTACCTTTATAACTTCTTTCCTTCTCCTTTTCTCTCCTTCTCTTCTCATTTTCGGTTTTCTTCCTCTTCTAACCTTATGGTAGACATGTACTTCTATTGCCTTTTCATTCATTTTCTCTTGAAAATTCAAGAAGGTCAAACTAATCCATGTGTTACCATCCCATTGGTCCATGTGTCACTCTTCTATTGGTATGTTATCATTTTATTGGTCCATATATCACTATTCTATTGGTCTATGTGTCATTTACTTTAGGATCCACATGTCAATCATTTAAGTCTCCATATGTCACTACTTATAAGGCTACACATGTCACCAATTGTAAGGCAAAACATGTCACTAACTGTAAGGCTATATATGTCACTATTTATAAAGCTACACATGTCACCATTCTATTGCTCCATATGTCACAAGTATAAAGTGCCATTTGTCATAAACTTAAAGGGCCACTTGTTGCAATTATACTCAAGCCACTTGTTCATCCATTTAACTGAGCCATTTGCCACTTATTCCTAATGCCACATGTCACCATTTCATAGGCCTAATCAACTTAAATTCCCATGTATCGATTTGTCTTGCTCTTTAACATTTTTCTTAAACTAGATGCACATATCACCTCATCAATTACTCAATTGTAACAATAAATTCCCAATTCACTAATTATAATTCATCAATTCACGTTATTGGTAAATCAAATTGCAAAACATTGGGAATGCACATTCAATTTCGTTCCATACCCCAGAATATGTCAATTAAGTGCATATACTATCTTGCAATGTTTTCTAAATCATGATCCATATGTGTATACGAATATTATGCATATGAATAAAAAGTACCTCGTAAATTTTTAAATGAAATAACTCATGTGACTCAATCTAATAGTTTAATCTCTTAACAATTTTAGGAGGCAAGGTATTACAACTCTCCCCCTTAAGAAATTTCATCCTCAAAATTCTTACTTGATTGATCAAATAGATGGGGGTAATGTTATCTCTATAAAATAAAAAAAGACATTGTTTTAAAATAGATTGAACTAAGCCTAGCTTATTCGATATCCCAAACACCCCAAGGAATGTTGACAAGTACTCCCACCGAGATCGAAATCATCCAACCACTAAGGATGGCTACTTAACGATCTGAGACTCAACTTCTCGACCAAAGAATTTCGACACCCAGACTCAACTCCTAAGGCTCATGAACTTTTTGAAAATGGTAATAATACTTTTGAAAACGTAAAAATCAAGCTTTGATACTAATTTAATTGTCACGACCCAGAATGATATCAGGTACTTGACAACCATGCATACCCGGACTAAGGATACTTATGGTACCCTTAACCCAACTATGCAAGGCTAACTGAATATTCTTTGAAAACATTTAGATAGCACAACAACTGTATTTTGAAAATCCCAAAATTGAATTAAAAAAACCTATAAATCAGTTTTAAATGCACTTCCATATTCACATTTAAAACTCTACCACAACTTTTTAACTTTTAAGTCCACTCAAGAGAAATCTCAACAATAGTACAAGAGGGTTAGACATAAGGTCACTTACAAACTATAAGACAGTCAAGAGTTAATTTATAAAATCATAAAGTATATTGACATAAATTCACTACAAGAAATTACTTATTTACCGACGGAATATTCTGTTTGTAAATTGGAAATTTTTCGTAATTAAAATTACCGACGATCATTTTCCATCGGTATTTTACCAACAGTCGAAGATGTATTAACGATGGTAATACATCATCGGAAAGAATTTAATGACGGAACATATTAAATTAATTTTTGTAGGTGAAATTTAGCTACAGATAGATTTCCATCAATAAACCGAAGGTAATGACCTAAAAGTCACCTAATTCACCGACGACGTTTACCGTCGGTAAATAAATACAAAATTTTTGACGAAAAATTTTTCTGTCGATAATCGCTGGTTACATTTTTTTATTAAATTCCAATGTTATGTTGTTGTTATAAATGCATAATGTTAAGAGTTACCAATTATTTGTTCATAA
>JAOSBK010000004.1:14120229-14142931 GCA_027568895.1 Erythroxylum shatona
CATTAGTCCCTACTTTACTCTTGTCTATCATTTCTTGGTTTAAGAACTTTCATTCATGAGCTCTTAACTCGTGACTATTCACCCAAATTTCTCATTCAATAGTTCTGATCTTTTACGAAAAGTTCGGGGTCCAACAATTAATCCTACGGGAACTATATCACTATATTTACTAATCTTAGTTGAAAAAAGCGAACTAATTAAGGTGAAAAATTACTAAGATAATGAAAACATTTAACTAATAAAATAAAACAATTAAATTAGAAAAGAAAACTAGTAATGCAAAAGTTAGGGCTTTGAGGTTTAATTATATAAAATTCCAATATTAAACAAGATTAATTGTTTAGGTCAAAATAACAATTAATTTAAGTATCTATGCCCTCTCTCAAGGTAAACAAGTATATCTAATTAGGCAACTACCACCTCTTAATGTGTAATTTTAACCTAATCAAATTCTTTAAGCATAGTAATAGTCTACGATACTTAAGTTATTTAGTGCTAAAGTGTTTATTCTCCTAGTGCAACGATTATATTTCACCTCTTGATCCTTTATATAATTCATAATATTAAATGTATGTTGGTCAGAAGTAAACTCAGTAATTAAGAGCAAAGAGAATAAATTTAACATAATAATAATCACGTCAAGTATTGATATTGAAATATCCTATATAAGCTACATCGCTAACTCTAGCTAGGGTTTCTAACTACTAAACATAATGGAAACTAAACATAAAAAGATCAATCTCAACATAATGGAAAGAATAGAAAAGGAAGTAGATATGTTATCATAGGCTCCTCTAATCTTTCCTTGAATCCTTATTTAATGCTAAAAAAATACTATAACCATGAAAATAAAAGAAAGGGGATGTTAGAGATGTTTCCGTTGGCTTTGAGTCAAAACACTTTTCAAAATTCCACTAGGTTAATCCTAATACAAATATTTATAGTTAAGGTTATAAAAAAAGAGTCATGTACTACTTGAACTTAAGAAATAAAAAGCCTTTATAAACTATGCACGAGAACTGATGTTGGACCAATATTAATATTAATGCCAGTTTTGTTATAGAGCTTTTATATCACGTATCACTATGTAAACAATGCCTATTACCAAATTGTAATTGGTGCCAAGTTTGTTGTGTAACTTTATTTGTAAAGGTATGACGAGTCTAACTTTAATCGCATACACTACTCTGGCATAGATCTTGTTCTACTTTTTAACTTCTTTGAACTTCACAAAAGACAAATGCTTGCCTCCTTGGAAAGTCTTTATAAAGTTCTTCATCTTTTAATCTTCAAATGACTCTAAAATCTCCTTGATTGGATGGATAATTATAAAGAAATTGCACTCAATTTTATGTTTTCTTCTTAAGATCATAACCTATAAGAAAATGAATTAAACATAAGAGAATATCATACAATCCATATAAAATATGTTATAAAAGTGATAGATAATAAGTAAATTATCTCTAAATAATATGTAAAATAAGGACATATGAAATAGTTCACTTTTTTTAATCTTATCTACATGACCAAAACTAACACGTCACGTAATTATTATCAATGTTGCAAGTCCTAGTTGATATAATTAAATAAAAATTAATTTTACTAACAAAAATGATTGATTAAAAAATATCTGATCCACCACCTGAAAATTAGTATTGAATATAAGGATAAAGATAATCATGACATAAACAAGATTATATCCAATCATAGAGCAAATAATACCTTATTAGGATAAATGTCTAGCCACCATGAATTACTAACTTATAGGTGCATATAACTTGGATTTTAAATTGGGAGTTATGTTCTATATATTGCCACCTTGTCCAATGTGGAATTTATCGAAATTCTACAAAAACTTCACTTTCCTTTATTACATGGTTTGTGGTTCCCAGGTCTATAGACTCATTATAATCATAATTATAATCATAACCGAAATGACATGGCAAAATTGTAGCGTTTCACTTACTTCATATTTTTTCTTCTTATGGACCTATTTCTTTCCATTTTAATTAGTTGTAACCCTTCTTGAGATCCTAAGAGTTATGGAAGTCTTTCATTTACTTTACACCTATACTTATTATAGTCCTACCTCTTCTTGCTTTTGACTTCCTATTAGCATGAATTAACCATATATATCTTATTTTATCATTCATAAGTCCCAAAAAATTCGTCTTTTAGTAATAGGTGCCTAATAACATCCTCCATTATCTTGATATTCTCACTGTTGCTTATTTGCAATTTTATATGCTCCTAACTTTGAGGTAAAAATCATTTGAAAACTTATATTTCGTACCAATCTTGATAAGAAATGACTAACTAATCATTTTGAAATTGGCCTCAAATGCCTTTGCATTGAATGCTTTATAACTTTTTTGTTTATTCATTTTTATTTTTATAAATTTCAAACTTGAGATTGAGTAACTATAATTTGGTCATTGAGTTGTTATTAAAACATACTACTAGTGCTAACCATCTATCTTGGACATTATCATACCTCTTAAACTCTACCATAGCATCATCATCGATCTTACACAAGCTAAGGATTTCTTCTTTTTACAGTCATATGCCTTATGATAAAATCCCATGTTAATTATAATCTCCTCCTTATGAACTTCCATTATTTAATTTAGTGAGTCAATATCCTCTTATTCTTCTAATACATATTGGATTTTAATATCCAAATTTTATAATTTTTACCATTCAAATTTCCACCTCTATTGAATTTTGTAACAATATCTTTGGATGTAGCGACCATTTTCCTTAAAGACATAATCTCCTAAATGATACATTTGTTATCTGATTGTTATCTTTTCTAATTAATTTGATGTAATTTTCAAAATAAAAAATTTAATAAATGACACATTTTTATTTGATTTTTATCATTTCTAAGTAATTTGATTTAACTTTCAAAATAAAAACTTTAATTGATTTCTTAATTACCTATAAAAACAAAAGGTTACTAAGTTTCCAATTATTATCCAAATAATAATTGATCAACAACTAATTATTCTATTTAGCTGTTTATAAAACTAAAAGGAATTGAAATAACAATGCATTTCTATATACTATCCATACAATTAACAATTGTACTAAACAACTAATGATTGTAGTAAAAGAAACTAATACTAATTAGTTATAACTAACATAATTTGCTAAACATTGAAGTACTTATCCTAAGCATTAGAGGATGCTATCATCCTAATATATTTTAATGGCAAACCATTATGAAACATATTCCTAAATGCTTCTCCTTTTTAATAACTCTATTAAGAAAAGTCGCATCAAAAGGAAATATGGTTCTTGATAATGAACATTCCATATCCTTGTCAATAATTCCCCCTCTAGAAGTAGTAGCATCTTTAAAAGTGCCCATATGAACTATTTATGATGACTAAAAGCTCCATAAGTAGAATGAATCATGACATAAACGGTTATCACATGAGTCCTAAAGTCTTATCTAGTTAGCCTACAATAATCGTGCAATTACCTCATTTAGCTAATGAATGTTGTCTTGGTTTAAACATACGGGTTACTTTTAACCTTCTTATCCTTTATAACTCTTTCCTGAAATCAGTTCAAGAGATGAAACCATCACAATAACTATTTAAATAAATGTATTATTTTCTTAAGACCATGTTTGGTTGGACATAAGGTTTTTAATATAATGGAATAGAATGGAATGATTTATAATAGAATGAAATGTAAATGAATGTAATATTAGAAAATTGTTGATTAGGAGGGATGAAAGAGTTCATAATATAATATAGTGAAATGTTGTTTGGAAGAAGGGTTTATAATGTAATATAGTGAAAAATTGTTTATCATTTGACATTCTATCATAAACCTCCCAAATCGAAGATTTCTCATTTTTCTTATTTAGAATGGAATGAAATATAATATGAAACTCTCGTCTTCCATCCCATCCTATTTCATTCCATTATAATCCCTCCTTCCAAATGATGGAACAATATTATATTACATCCCATTCCATTAATAAACCCCTAACTAAACATAGTCTAAGTCAATCTTCAAATTCCATATTACTTGAACAAATGGCAATCAAACTAAATATTTGACATGAGAACTTGTCCAATAAATATATTTTTGAAAATGAGGGTTATCAAATAAACAAATTATATGATGCATTATACAATTAAATAAACCAAATTATTTACAAATAAAATTATACAATAAAATTAATTCTTCAATATGGAAGTGCGGAATTGATGAGGAGTATATATTAAAAAATTAGTCATTAAATATTTTATGAATTTGACTAAATGACTCAATACATATGATAAAATCTATAATAGAAATGAGCCCAGTCCACCAATTATATTAAGATAAATAATGAATACAATTTTCTTTTGAATTGTTCAATTCAGATCTTGGTTTATAAGTATTTTAAAAAGATTAAAATCGATAAATCCTAATTTTGTGGGTTTATTATAAATTGAATTATTCCTAATCCAAAACATGAACAAACCAAATAAATTAGAATACCTTATTCTTATATGCAAATAGTTCTTATAATTTCTTAGAATGTTTACTTTAACCTAATTTCCATCTCTAGGTTCCGAACATAACTTATTCTTGTTTTAAATTAAGTTGATCTTATATTCAAACTGACCGTATTGATGGCTTAGAATAGTTCAAAGCCACTTTAGAATCAAGTGGCCTGGTTCTTCCACTTTAGAAACCCACCCATCATTGTCACCAACCATAACCATCAAACCACCGTTGATTTTCTTCTCTCTGAGATTCCGACATCATGCCAAACAATGCTGGTGACTTACACTAACGAAAGGAAGCGACGACATCTCTGTTAGGATATATTTTATATATTCCTTATTTAGTTTTGGAATTTTAAATTAGACATATAAATGAAGAAAATAAGATATGTATTAATTGGATGTTGAGTGTTGTAATTGGGATATTAAAATTGCGTGGTACACATGGACTCTTTTGACTTGGTTGATTTGGGGTCATACACATATTTCACAGTTGGTGTTTTAATGAATCTCCACAGTTGGTTTTTTAATTGAAGTCTATGAACACACATTAGTTAAAGAAGTCTAGTGGTGTGTGTGCGTCATTTAAGTAGTGGTGTCACGTGTCTATGAAGTAGGTTTTTGGTTGGCTGTCCATATCATGATTTTGAGCTAAATAACACATAATGTATATGACTTACGGAGTAGTGGGGCTTGTGCGTGAAATAGATTTATAGCAAAAGCATAGCTGAAGTGTATATTGTGTGTGATGGATAAAAACGTTGGAGTGGGTATGCTTTAATTGTCCATTGGTGTGCATTAATTGCTTATTAGGAAACGTGAGTGTATGGTGGCACAGGATGAGAGTGTGCTATACTTGAACAATGTGAGTGTGTCATATAAGCTATAATGAATTGATAGTCACGGTGTAGTAATTTAGTAGGTTTTATATATAAGGTTTCGGAGGCAAGAGGGAGGAGATGAATTGGTTGTGAGTTGATTTTGTAGATTGCAAATACTGTGGAATTGGTCTTCTAGGATTTTGTGGTTTCGTGTTGGTGTTTATATGAATCAGCCCATTGTTGTTGCAACTACTTCCAGATCTATTATCGAGGAGTTGAACCATTTGGGAAGTTATTTTCTTTTCTTTCTCAAGTGTTGTCGTTTATGTTGAATTTTATTTAATCACTTAAGTTGTTTAGTTTGTTTCATTATCATTAAACATCGTTTGAGAAAATCCTCTATCGAGGTTAGTAGTAGGTGGTCGTACTATTGAATGTGAATTTTTTTCACGGAAAGTGAGGTTGAGAGATAGTGTCAAGGGTTGAGTGGTGTCGGCTCAGTAAAGCCTTGGGTAAATCTATTGTACTTTTGTGAAAGTTATTAAGTTGGGTGAGGGCCTCGCAGATGTAAGCAAGATGTGCCGAACTGCGTTACCAAATTTTTGGTGTTTTTATTATTTCGGTATTGCTTGTTTTATATTTTATTGGCGAGAAAGAAATTTGTGAAAAGTTTACGAAATAATTAACCCCATTGGTTTTTCAATCTTTATTCATTCAGTAATTCCCAAATGCTGAGAACTTCCTTCTCTAAAATGTTATTAGTAGTCATTAGCAATAAGGGTCCAACTGGGACAATGCACATAAGCCATTACTGATAGTTGTACCACTAATCACTACCAAACACAGTAGCCCGTCGACCATAGATCTTCATTGGAAAATGGTTTGTCAAGTCCACTGGTTCTCCATTTTTGATTGGATCTATTTTTCAGGACCAAAACTCATTATTTCAAAATTTAAGTTCCCAAGAACCGAAAAACATGTTGTCTCTACTGGTTCTTCACAAAACAAAAATCTGTCTTAATATAAGTTCATCCCAATATTGTTTGTTATTTTGTTTTTATGTTCAGATTTCTACCTCCTTTCAATTTCGCAGGAAGTTAGTTCTGATACAAAAACTTGCTTTCTATGTTGGCAAGCGTTTTGATTTTTCCCATTGTTCCTGTTAAAAACACGGATGATAACTTTCACTGATGGGAACTCATGGAATCATCCTAGAAGTCTATGCTAGCTTCAACCTAACTATCCCCCAACACCTCAAGAATCTGACACCTTCTTCTGGAAAGGTATCTTTATAGACAAACTGACTAATAGACTCATTTGTGATAACTTGCATAGACATAGAACCACTGTTCCTTGGGTAGCCACGGTATGGAGCAAACATTTAACTCCAAGGATTTCTTTTATTTTTTGGTTAGCCATTCAGAATAAGCTTTCCATAGAGGACCGAATACCATATGTGTAAATGGATAAATATTGTCCCATGTGTTCTCTACATATTGAATCATGTATTTACCTTTTCTTTGAATGCCCCCTTCAACAAAACAATATGGGAATATGTCTCTATCTTATGCTCTTGGACAGATCCAAGGTTAGATATTATTGATATTATACTAATTGTCTCTCTTCACATTCAACTTCCAGAAGACCAGTTCACATTATTGTCTTGGGAGTTTGTATATACTCACTTTGGAGAGAACGGAATCTTCAACGATTCAAGAATAAATCTTTTACAAAAGAAAGTTTGATCTCTTTGATAATGTTTGAAATTCGTGAGATTGTTTTGTCAAAGAAACTCTATTTAACATACATCTCTAATGTTTTCTCTACTTTACGTATATAAAAGATTATTGAAAGTTGATCTTCTAGACTGAGGGCCTTCAGTAGTCGTAGCAGAAAGTTGCCATTGGTATGTTGTGCTAGCTATTCGCAAAGAGGAATTATGAATGAAAGCTACATGAAGACGTTACAGGAGAGCTAACAAATCTCTAATTTTCCATCTATTTTATGATGTAGTAGTTTCTTCAGTTGTTTTGTATGCTAAGGGTACTCCTTTATCTTATGACTGTTTAATTTTACTCTTCTTTCATTAATTCAATTTTCTATTAAAAAAAGGGTTTTGACTTTTAAAAAATGAATATGCATATTCATTTTTTAGTTTTTACAAGATACATCTAACAATCACCATAGCGGAAGTCCAAAAGACTTGTTACTCACTTCGTCCAATGAAAATTCTTGCCTAGTAAGCCATGGACACACCATGTTCATCCATCCTTTCCCAAATTTATCAATTTATTGGTTTTTTAGACTTTCAAAATCCCCAAAACACAAAACACATCATAATTGCACTGTTAGCATGTGCAAAACAGTGCAATTATGACTCAACAAAATAACTATATTAAATTTTAAGTTGATTAACTATAAAAATCAATTCCTTAACAATTTAAAGATAATAAAACAATCATTGTTCTCTTATTAAAGTTTCAAGAATAAAAACTATAATCAAATCCATCAAATAAAATTTAAGTTCTAATCATCTATATGCATCACTAAAAATAAATCACTTAAGAATTTGATCTTTGCTTTGGGGAGATCACTTAAGTGTGAAGGCTTTAAGGCTTTGAAGAAGGGGCGAAAATGGGAAGAGGAAATTTTTGGCTTGCTTTTTTAAAAAAGGCCAAAACGTGGTGAGGAAGAACAGAATGGAGAAAGCACAAAAGTAAGAAAGAAGGTAGAGAGAGTGTCATAGGTTTAGAGAGATAAAAGAGTTTTGAGCTAGGTCTTGATTTTTCTCAACCTTCATAGGAGATTTTGAGAATGATCGAGAAGGGAAAAATATAAAGAAAGATTAGAGCCTTCTTTTAAACCAAACATTTCTTCATTTGGAGAAGATTTGAGGTAAGAGCATTTTAAGGCTTCGGATTTTTGAAAGGGGCTTTGGTTTCAAGAGCTTAGAAAATGCATGGGTTTAAGAGTTCTAGGATCAATTTATACATTAGCTTCTTTGGTTTCTCATCTGAAAATCTCATTTGATTTGGAGATTCTATTTGTGTTGAAAAAGGAATCAAGAAGGACAAGAGGAGCAAGAGGAGAAGCTCATTTGAGCAAATTATCAACAAGAAATTCAAAGTGGGTTACATTTTTATAATTGACTAATAAGCCAAAAATGTCTTCTTTCAAGAAAAGTGAAATAAATGTTTTCAACTACTTCCAAATGTGCATTTAAGTGTTCTTTAAATTCCTTGAGAAAGTGTTGTATATTTTGTGCATAAACTTTGTAAATGAAAAATGAAATGATTTTGAAATGATATCATGCCATGAAAAAACAAGTTTCGGATCTAGTGCCATTTTGGGCAACAAGTTTACAAGTCATGAAATTACATGTTATGTGGGTTCATGGTGATCCCCTAAGTATGTCAAGTGCACTTGTCTAAAGACTTCCCCCGCCTGCTCGCTAGTGGCATGGAGCTCCTTTATGGACTCCCATAAGTTCACGGCTACGTAAGACCGTTATGCAGAAATGCATAGTACGTTCTGTTTTGGATCCACCCGAACCAATTTGATGTGTCTTGTGTATTCATGTTATGTTGGCAGTAGTGAGGTAACCATGTTATGCATTATCGTGAGTTTTTGGCAATGAAAATGATTATTTCAATAGTTTTTGCTTGTTATCGATTATAAGATTGTCATCCACGGGCTTTAAGCTCACCCCCAATCTCCTCCCACACATTCAAGTGATGAGCAGGATATCGAGTAGGTCAAGAGGCATGACAGCACTCCTAGTTTAATTATTTCATGTTTGAAGCAAGTTTTGTAAAGCAGAGCTTTAGTTGCATTTTGAACAATTTATGTATTTTTTTGTATTTCGGGATTTCAATGTATTGATGTATTTGCAGCTTGAAATGCCCACTAAAGCTTTGTAAAACTTTCATCTTTTTATGCAAATGGTATATGTTTGCTTATTCACTCATGACTCTCTCGAGTTTATACGATGAAATTTTTCAAGTTAATAAAGGAAACTTCACTTTCTTACTTCAGGAAAAAATCTGAGTTAATATAAGCTGACTTAGAAAAATGTGTCTACTAATAAGTAGTAAGTCTTGTTCCTTATAAGGGAAGATGTGCAAGAATGGAGTTGTATCTTCTGCCTTCTTGCTTCTTCTGTGATGATGTCATCTTCTTCTGTGTGACATCATCTCCTTCTGTGTTTTGTATCGTCTGTGTTTTGTTTCTTCTGTGATGACACCATCTTCTTCTGTGTGATGTCATCTCCTTCTATGTGACGTCATCTCCTTCTGTGTTTTGTTATCGCCTGTGTTTTGCTTCTTCTGTGATGACGTCATCTTCTTCTGTATGACGTCATCTCCTTCTATGTTTTGTATCGTCCATGTTTTGCTATCGTCTGTGTTTTTCTTCTTCTTTGATGACGTCATCTTCTTCTGTGTGACGTCATCTCCCTTTGTGTTTTGCTATCGTCTGTATTTTTCTTCTTCTGTGATGATGTCATCTTCTTCTGTGTGACGTCATCTCTTTCTGTGTTTTGCTATCATTTGTGTTTCGTTTCTTCTGCCTTTTCTTTTCTCCTGCCTTTTCGCTTCTTCTACCTTTTCGTTTCTTCTGTGTTTTTTGCTTCTTCTGCCTATTTGTTTCTTCTACCTTTTCACTTCTTCTGCCTTTTCGTTTCTTCTGGGTTTTTTGCTTCTTCTGCATTTTCATTTCTTCTGTGTTTTTCGCTTCTTCTGCCTTTTCGTTTCTTCTATGTCTTCGCTTCTTCTGCCTTTTCGCTTCTTCTGTCATTTCGTTTCTTCTGTGTTTTTCGCTTATTCTGCCTTTTCGTTTCTTCTGTGTTTTTTGCTTCTTCTGCCTTTTCATTTCTTCTGTCTTTTTCGCTTCTTCTGCCTTTTCGTTTCTTCTGTGTTTTTTGCTTCTTCTGCCTTTTCATTTCTTCTATGTTTTTCGCTTCTTCTGCCTTTTCGTTTCTTCTATGTCATCACTTCTTCTGCCTTTTCGTTTCTTCTGCCTTTTCATCTCTTCTGTGTTTTTCGCTTCTTATGCCTTTTCGTTTCTTCTGCCTTTTTCGCTTCTTTTGCCTTTTCGTTTCTTCTGTCTTTTCGCTTCTTCTACCTTTTCGTTTCTTCTGTGTTTTTCGCTTCTTCTGCCTTTTCGTTTCTTCTGCCTTTTCGCTTCTTCTGCCTTTTCGCTTCTTCTGTGTTTTTTGTTTCTTCTGTCTTTTCGCTTCTTCTACCTTTTCGTTTCTTTTGTGTTTTTTGCTTCTTCTGCCTTTTCGTTTCTTCTGTGTTTTTCACTTCTTCTGCTTTTTCGTTTCTTTTGTGCTTTTGTTCCTTCTGCCTTTTCGCTT
The DNA here is from genome assembly GCA_027568895.1 of Erythroxylum shatona. Lineage (NCBI taxonomy): Eukaryota > Viridiplantae > Streptophyta > Magnoliopsida > Malpighiales > Erythroxylaceae > Erythroxylum > Erythroxylum shatona. Next base: position 14,130,918 of record JAOSBK010000004.1, read on the forward strand.
CTTCTGTCTTTTGCTTCTTCTATCATTCGCCTTCTCCTATCTTCTATTCTATTTCCGACCTCCCTTCAGAAGATAGAATACGACCTCAGGGTCTTCCTCAAAGTTATAGGTCTCTAAGCTTTCTTTGAAATCGTCCTAAGAGAATCTTCACCGGATATCCCTAATGACAGTATTGCCACCTGTCCCAAGGCTAATGCAAAATGCTTAAGGTCAACTTCTGTTCGGATATAGTAAGAGTAGGTTATCCTGGTGGGGGCACGCCACCCATACGGGATACTTGTCCAGATGTCACTTAGGACGTCGAGCTCGTGACTCACAAGGGCGGGGTGTCCAACACAACAACAAATTGCTAAAGATAAGTAATTTTGGTAGAGAGAAGCGATCATATTTTTTTTTCACAATGACTCTATATTGTAAACAAGATTTTAGATAAAGTTTAGAAGTTTACAAATAATTGCACTTTCCCTTCAAATTTCAAAAGACATGTAACATCATCCTTCTTTACCATAACTACTCATCTATTATAAATACAATTTTTTTGCTCAAACAATTAGAAATAACATAATTATTACAATTTTTGGGTTTGCTAGTTTGAAAGAACATTTATTTTATAATTTGAATTTAGAAGAAATTAGTAATTCTTTGAAATTGAAAGTATTATAATCGTTTATCGTAAATTTTTTAAATGATTTAAAGATTCCTATTTATTCCTATTTATTAGGTCTATAGTTCACATATTCTTCCCATGAGTTAAAGATCATCTGTTATAAAAAATAACTAGGTTGACATGGCATATTCTCATTAGTGAATAAAAAATTATATTAGATCAATTGCTTCAACTGGGTTAATTAGGAACTTACCAATTAGTTTGTTTGGTTATATATAAAAATTGTTAATATCTAAAAAAAGCTGCTTAAAATGTAAACTTATTAAATTGTCTATCACAATTTGATAGTTCCTATTTTAACAACAAATTGAGAGTTCCTATTTTAAAGTTCTTCTTCTTCATCATCCTCATCTTTCTCCCTTTATGATTTAAGCAAGACTTATTTACACTCATTAGAAAAGTTATTCTTTTTCTATCTTTTCTTTATTATTTAAACATATGAATTTTAACTCCCTTCATCAAAAGTTTGAAGATGATGAGAGTTTTATTCACCTTTTTCTTGATCTCTTTCTTCTCTTTTCAATTTTCTTCAAAACTTTTTTTTGATAGTTTAAAATAAATTAACCCATATGACAAAAGGGCATGAATTTAGCCAAACAATGGAAGCCTAATGAATGTTTAGCTAGAGAATTCATGAACAGCAAAAAATTGGGGATGTAGGAAGAAATATGCTAAATTCGTGAAAGTTTAGGACAGGAAAGTTAAGAAAATAATGGAAGGTGGTTAACAAAAACACAGCTAAGTGGGTTGGAAGTTAAGAAGTTACTTAAGACTGAAGTTTGGAACATGAAAGTTAAGAAGATAGTGGCCAATAGTTAGCTAAAATATAGAGAAGTGAGTGGTTACAACAACAAAAAAATACTCAAGAGTGAGAGGACTATAAATTCCCCATCACTATGAGAATAGAAAAAATAACTCTTAGACCATCACAATCATAAAAGAACAAAAAATCACTCTCTATAGAAATCATTCAACCCACTAGAAAGAATCCAAAATCATGGCAACAAAGTGACATTGTTTGCATTAAAAAAATTCTAGAATTGAAGTCTAACACAACCTTCATCGCCAAGATAATCAAAATATTAACAGAGAAGTTGACAAACTATTTGCTGCTCTAATACAATTTCTTAGGCATAATTTGCCTATTTTAGCAAAGCAAATATTTGAGGGACTCGGGGGGCATCCTTCTCCTGTCACACTGGAAGTTAAATAATGTAGTCATGTTGCACCCTATTCCCGAAGCCCAAGATGTTGGACTTCGTTCTCGGAGCCCAACTATCTGGAGTCAAAAAGGGTGAGCAGATTTCCTTATAAGGTTAATAAACCCACACTTCCTTTCGATCAATCTTTTGAATTCAACACCAAAGGCTATCAATTTTTTTTTGAAAGGTAAAAAAACGTTTTAGGAATCCATTGCTTCTAGAATCACTTCATTTGGAGGTCGGATGATGAAGTTATGGCCAAAAGAATCCAATATGTTTATGTCCTTAATCATTTTGTACCTGCCTTGGCGCAATTGCTATAACTTTCACTACAGATGTCAAATTGACATTGTTTTTAGACTGTTTGAAAGAGGACTTCTAGATCTATAACTTTTGTGAGGACTTTGAAGTAAAATTCTATCATTTGGACAAAGCACATACCGTGTGAAATCACATGGGCAGCCCGTGTTTCTTTCGGGTCTGATTGTGCTTTTGCGTTAGGAACACACGACCAGTGTGAATATACATGGCCTGACAGTGTAACCTTCAGGTCTGACGATTTCATTTAGAGGTTCAAAACACAGACTGTGTGAATTCACATGGGCAAACTATGTAACCCATGGGTCTGGCAATTTTTCAGCATCAGGAATACACAACCCGTGTGAATATACACTAGCCTGACTGTGTAACCTTCGAGTGAAAAAAAAAATTTACCCTCCAAGACCCCTCCAATGGATCCTAAATCCATTCTAGCATCCCCTTTTCTCATAATCTCTTCAAATTCACCCCTTCTAATGCAAAACCACTTCATATCCATTTAACTACTAAATACATCTTATTAATTGTTGAATCTCAACTCCAATGATTCATCACTTACAAGCTTTCCAACTCTAACATACTATTCTAACACTAGCAACAATTGACAATCTCAACCAAAAGATAAGCACATCCATCATACTCAAACTTTTAAAATAACATAGACATACAAAAAGGAACTCATGGTCATACAAAAAGGAACTTCTCAAGTTCTCATTCTCATTTCTAAGCACAATGAATGTTTGAACAAGCTTTACTTATATATCAACATATACATTAAACTTAATACACTCATGTGTGATATGCCTATAAAGCTATCCAAAATAGTCACTAGCTTAGTACAAAGGATTTCTAGCCATCTTGGAGTTTCCGAATGCCTTGCAAGGATCACTAATCTTCTCGATCTGCATCTGAGGAGGGAAAATTTTGGGTTGAGCTACACAACTCAGTGGCTATTATATTTATAGTCATTGGCAACAAGCCACACAATCAAACATATATATATATGAACATTCATATAGGCATACACTTCTTATCTTAATCTAGAAATGATAGTTCAGCATTTACAATTCCAATTCATATTTCATAATTCAATACATCATCGCATAGGACATATTGGATGTAATTTAACATCAAAGCATAACACTCAAATTGCATCATAACTTAACATATCAAAATGCAAATGTACAAACAATTGGCTTGAGGGTTCTGTGGAACAAAATAGAGAAACTAAAGTTTACTCCGTGAATGAAACGAGTCCACTTTTCGGATCTTGTGTGCCACAAGCGGGCAGCCGGGAGAAGGCTTTATGTCGACGTACGCGTTACTACGAAACGGTTCCACTCTTGCCCAAGCACAATCAAATTTCATGCTCAATTCAATCAATCAGAAATTCTCTTGCTTTTTTTCTTTCCATTTAAAACAAAATGCCATGACACAATTCAATGGCATAACAAGATCATCCTCACAATTTAACTATATCAAAATGTTAAACATCTTTCAATGCATAACATAAAACACATTATAATGCATTGTCCACATCAAAGCAATTCACAATTTGGCAATTTAAGCATATACACACACACATAGGCACATTGCCCATTTACACAATAACTATAAATATTTTACCCACCTTATAACTCTTGAAAATCCAAACTCAATTTGGTCCTTCCCCTTGCTCATGGGTAGGATTTTCTTGATTTCCTAAAACAAACCAATTTTCCATTCAATTCCAATGCAACAAAATCTCTAAAACTTCAAAATCACAACAAATGAAATCAACACAAATCAAGCTCAAACCTAACCTACCTATAGTCCATCTAGGTTAGAAAACCTAAAACCTAGCTTAGAAATCCTAAATCAAATTGGTTTCCTTAAACCATCTTCTTTCTCCATTCATTCCCAATACAAAAACCCATCTTTTCTACTTCCTTTTTAAACCAAACAAGAAGAAAATAGCATGGAGCTTACCTTGAATAAATCTTCTTCCTTCTTCTTCTTCTTTCCTTCTCTCCATAACTCTATCCTTTTCTCTTCTTCTATTTCACGTTTTGCTCTCTTTTCTAACTCCCACGATTTTCCTCTTCTTCTTTTAAACAAGACCACATTTTGCTTGCTCTTGCCCTTTTACCCTTCATTTAATCAGTTCTACCAATTTTGACCCTTTTAGTCCATCAACTACTAACATCTTAACTAAATCCTTCCAAAATTCCAAAAGAAATTTGATAACACTTCCTTCTCAAAAAATGCTCATCATTGTCTTAATTTTATAATGACACCAAAATCATTCAATTTGGTTTAGAAATCTGAAAGTTATATCCTAAACATTTTCGAACTATTCTCATATTGAAACAATATTCTGTGCTCAACTTTCGTACAAAAATTGAAATTCTTTGAGGCTAAATTAGAACTCAATTTCATAAGATAAGTTGTATCCCTATTTCTCTAGTTTAATCAAAATTAAGAATCATCTCATTTGGATAACTAGAGAAAAAGTTATGGCTAAAACACCGAAGCATACTCAATAAACATGTTTCAACCTATAACTTCCAATATTTCACATATAACCCATCTTGTCCTAACTATCTTTTCTACTTCATTTCAAATTCAAGAAATTTTCTTTTCTTTACACATAACTAATCGCTAAAAATTTCTCATTTAATAGTTCTAGCTTCCAAGAAAAGTTCGAGTCTAACAATTCTCCCCTCTTAAAGGATTTTGTCCTCGAAATTCTTACCTGAGTGATTAAACAATTGGAGGCAATGTTGCCTTATGTCTTCCTTAGTCTCCCAAGTAACTTCTTCACTCGAGTAATTTCTTCCAAATGACCATAGTCAATAGACTCACTCGATCTTTCATTCACTTATTTAATCATTCACTTTCTTAACTAATTCCTTTATATATATATATATATATGTGTGTGTGTGTGTGTGTGTGTGTGTGTGTGTGTGTGTGTGTGTGTCTCAGATTACTCACAAATTTTCACTCCTTACGTCAATAACACCAATATCAAATCATATCGATATTTCTTAGCATATTCACATATAACACGTTATGAATATGAGACATCCTTATTAATAGTACTAACTCATAAGTCAATGGTCCAGTTCTTAATAACTTTATATGGACCAATACAATTCAAGCTTAGCTACTTCTTTATCCTAACCTGAGCACATCTTGCACTCAATCTAAGTACACCTTGGGAACGTGATACTCTTAGAGCCAATTTATCCTTCATTTCATAATTCACATCTCTATAGTGTCAGTACACTTAACTCTTATGTCTATCTCACTATATTCCATACCTTTCATGTTTATCCACCAAATTCATTCATTTGTCATATAACGCTCCATACAATATTCTAATGACATCACTACAATAATGATTGTTAAGCTTAAGGCCAATCAAAGCTGTACATTGATCTTATATTCTTATGAACTCCAAAATATAAGCTTTAAGCATATCTTTGATAGTTAAGACCCTTGGCAAATTCAAACATTTAGTCACTTGAGTCTAATTCTCCATCGTTAAATATTGTTTCGGCGTATTCCTACTAGGATGTATAGCTTAAGTTACTATTTATGCTTTCTCTAGTAACTTCTTTGCTCAATCATCTTTATCAGTATACATACCTCTCATTTCGATCACAAAGCATCATTTTCTAATTCAAACTCGAAATTTAGGTCTGTTTCCAATTCCTCAATAGGATTCTCAATTTCTGAATCCTCAATTTGGGCTTTGTTAATCGTTTCATGTGAAACTGATCTTCAAGTCCATAGCAATTAGTACTTTGATTTTGCCCAAAATTTAATTTCACATTCTATGCTCCTTTTTGCACTAGATCTGATAACCTCGAGAACTTCTACACATATCACTACCATTTGTTTCATTTTCCATACATACGTTCATAATCAATTTAGAATTATAGGTGTATAGCCATTTTGAAATTTTGATCTCAAATTCACTAGCACAATCTTATACCAGATCATAAATTTTGAATTCAACTTTTCAATTGCTCTTTGCTTGTACACCATAAATCTTGTCATTTTCACCTCTGTCTCTATTTCTTTTTCAGTCAATTCATGAGAATACTCTCACATCCATATCAATTCAAGTACATATCCACAACAAAGTCCTATTACCATATTCTCTGACATAACCACAAATACTAAATTTATGTCTAACATATCGAACTATGTAATATTTCTTATTTCTAAATATTCACAACTTTCCTTATCTTACACTCTGATCAAACACCATTCTTCTCATTGTTTCTAATAGTCCAAACTCTTAACGAAAGTTCATACATGTGACTCATGCAATTGTAATTACTGAGATTCTATACTCATTAGTCTAAAGGTGAGGAATCAGGTGCAGTAGATCCTTGCAAAACTCCACGTGTTCTTTTACGAGGTGGCATTTTACTCATTCAATAAGACATTATCTTTTTAGCTTACTTTCATTTTGAATCTTATTTTGTACATGTATGCATGATATGCATGTCACTTAATGCAATCAATCAATTTACGATGCAAACAATTTATCACAAATCACAAAAATGCATAGCACAACTTATTCTAAGCCTAGGACTCTTTAAAGCCTAAGCTCTGATACCACAAGCTGAAGCATACTTAATGAACATGTTTCAACTTATAACTTCTAATATTTCACATATAACCCATCTTGTCCTAACTATTTTTTCTACTTCATTTCAAATTCAAGAATTCCTCTTTTTTTTGTACACATAACTAATTGCCAAAAATTTCTCATTTAATAGTTCTAACTTCCAAGAAAAGTTTGGGTCCAACACATTTAATAAAGCATAATATGAATTTATTAAAATATAAAGATATTATATATAGAAATTACCTCATATACAAAAATCACTCCCTGTGAGTGTCATCACTCCTAAATTTAATATCACCAAGATTTTTCCCTCTTTTTGGAATTATCAAAAAGAAAATGCAAAAAATAAAGTGTCATGTTAAGCTAACTTGGTTGAAAGATTAAAATTTTTTGACTAGTATTGGTAAGCTTGTTTAAGAATGAAGGCTATTAAATATTTAAAGAGTCAAAATAGTTATTAAAAATTAATTTTGAAAGAAGCAGCCCTGATCATGTCTAATTTGAAAAATCTTAATTTGGTATGTGCCTAAGTTTAAAAATTTTAATTTAAGCAATCAGGCAAGTTTTAAAAATTTTAGAGGTTGAAATTATAACAAATATAAGCATAATTGCAATTTCTAACAATCAATTTCATAAAAGAATGTATAATTTTAAAAGCTTTGAAATTTCAAAAATAATAATATAGAAAAGTGATCAAAAAACCAAAATTGAATAAAATTAAAGATATGTATATATAATTGAAAAGTAAACAATTTTAACTTCTTTTACAATTAACTATTGAAGCATTAATTTGAAAAGTTAACTTTAATTAACAAAAATTTTGGAAATCCCCAAATTAAAATACAAAACGATAAATTTTAAATTTGATGTAATCTAATGAGATTTTTATGGAATGGGAGATGCTATTTTTTAAAGAAAAAAGTGTTTATGGTTTTAGAATGTGTAAACAACCAAGATAAAAAGAAACGAAAAGAGGAGAAATAAAGCTTCAATCGTGAAGACTAGTTGACCACACAGCTTCATTGGTTGACTAGTGTGTGAGCCAACTAAGGTACAAAATCACTGGAATAGAAGTCTCTGACAAGAAAATTAATATATGCAACCAAACTTCTAAAAAACTCATTAGAAGGAAAATTTTTTAGGCAAGGTGGCATTGGTCAACCACTTAAAGACATTCTCTGACTAATGTGAGTAAGTGGACAGCGCAAACTATGACTAGACAAAAAAACTCATTAAAAAGAATTTTTTAATAGAAAAAATGACGTTGATCAACCATTTGAAGACAATGCTTGATCAATATGCTTAGGTGGCCGATTATAGGAGTGACTAAACTCTTTACAAACTTACTAGAAAGGCAAAGAACATGATTTTTGGGCACATTAGCTACCATTGGCTAACTAGTATGTTATGAATAGCTATAAAACAACCTCAAAACTTAAATAAATAGGTTAAAAATATAATCAATTAGTTAAATATTAAAAATGAATTAAAACACGTAAAAGGATCCTTAGCATATAGAGTTTTTATCAAACATAATTATTTATCTTCTAATTATGCAAAATCTATAGTTATTTAATTGTTGTGAGAAGTTAACTAATTGATATAAATTCTAACCTTAATAACTTTGTTTTGTAAATAGTCTCTAAGTCTACGTACTAAGATTCACACTAAAAGATTGTTGAAAACCTTATTCGTAATTCAAACTTAAACAATCAACATTTAGAATTAATACTCAAGTTGATAAATAAGAGCAACATATGACATATTTCTAAGGTGTGTACTAATTAAAAGTTACCTCTTATTGAACATTACTTATGAATGGTTTGAATGATGTTCTTCCAAAGTTTTCAATCTATTGAAGGTATATTGTAATAGCTGGATTCCAAACCTGTTGAGGGATTAAAGTGTTAGATTAATGAATTACATCATATTAGAATGAATTTGGTGCATTTAGGATATGATTTTATAATTTCATTCAAATACATAATATGAGCATACACACATGAATTATGAAAACCAATTAATCAAGGCAATAACTATATACGATGCGTCATTTAACCTAGGTCATGTTATCCTTAATGATTATGAATCATTAGTCGCTACACATGAATTTTAACATAACAATTACGGATTATATCAAAATTCTAGCAATGAGTTTTTAATTAAACGATTCAATGAATACATTAAAATATCTTTTCACAATACCCAATGGGTTCATACATAAATAATGGAACACACAACATCTGCATTATGCATAGGTGTTGCATGCATTTCACACACAATGCAGCACATAACGTATAACATCTACATTGTTTACCTACATTTTATTCTCTTGGTTCCTTCTTCTGTTGTAGTTTTGTGCCTTCAAATGCTGCTTGCTTTTAAATTTTTATTCTTCTTTGTGTTCCATTTTTCTTGTCTTTTAATTTTCTTCTTCTTGCTCTATGAAGATAAGTAAAAATTGATGTTCAGAAAATAACACAAATGCAGTATTTACAATCACTTTAATTTCTTTGCTTCAAAATTGTACCTAAAATCACATATGAATTAAAGTGAGTATCTTAAGTATTTTATCAACATTTAAAAATATATCAATTTCTCCCACACTTAGCTTTTGTCTGCCCTCAGGCAAAACATCCAAATTAAGCTCAAAGACCTGAAACATTTACTCAATTATCATATTTTCCAAGACTATATAATCACAAGAAAAGATGAATGACTTTCACAAATCATAGCAAGATATCAACATTACAAACTTTTACTCATGATCAATAAACATTCAACATCTTTAAAAATCAATCAATCTAATGGTAGACTCGAAAAATGTGTTTAACTAAAATATATCCTCAGGTACACTCAACATCATTCATGATCATGACAATCCATAACTTTGCATACCATTTCATTTCTCCACCACTAATGTTCACATGCAAAATCATGGATTAAAGGACTTTTCAAGGTTGTAATGTGGGTAAAGGTAAGGTGGGATGTGTTTGGGTCAAGTAGTATGAAAGCCATCAAAGCTAGTGAAAAAAAGTAACACTCAATCAAAAACTAGGCACTGGTAACTATGACGAGTGCAACATTTATATTTCATAGCCCCATTCTAACTCTCACACACCAACCATATAAAACATATACCAATCTGAAGGAATCACTCTTACAATTTATGCTAGCAATAAATTGAAACCACAAGAGTGAACGTTCTAAGCCAACATCTACCTCATGTTCAACATACTCAAATAACACATTCATTACAACTATAGGAAGATGCATTAATTATGAATAACTTTGGAAACTCATATGCACTTCCTCCTAGATAAATTTATTTAAACAAAAATTCTTTTTTCATTCTTTTTCTTTTTCTTTTCATTTTTCATTTTTCATTTTCATTTTCTTTTCTTTTTTTCTCTTTTCTTTCTTTCTTTATTTTCCTTATAAAAGTTAAAATAAACTACATCAACATAGGAATTTCAATGATAACATAGAAAAAAAATCCCAACATTAACCAACCCACACATATGTACACCACCATACTTACACTTTTGTACATCCACAGACTCACCAATCACAAATGTTCTACTAACTTTATGACTTGAGTATGACATTTGGTTAAGTATAAAGCATGTAATATGGTTGATACAAAAAGAAAAGCTAAAGCTCAAAGGGGTTTATAAAGGGAAAAATCATGTCAATAGGATAGGTTATTTGGCTAATGTAGTTTATCGAAAAAAAGAATGCCTAATCATATCCATGTTAATGCATGTGATAAAAATATGATCTCAAATAGAAATTCATTACAAAATCGGGATGTACATCTCATGAAAGTTACACATTATAAAAAGACAATGAGACTGAAATAGACGTGTCGGTCATATAAGGCTCAAAATCTCACTGGCTTTATCTACCATTAGTCACTGCTCCTCTAAAGATAATGCATATCGACCAACCATAAGAGTAAAAATACATGTTAGAATTTGCTATGAAATTATCTAGTCAATTCACACTCTAATTACGACTATATAATCCCAAAAGTAATAAACAATGAGAAAATATTTGTTTCATTTGTTTTATTCTTTCTCTTATTTTGATTGAGGTGGCATTTGATCTGAACAAGTAACTGATGTACCAATCTATTGTGGCATGTGTTATCATAATTTTATGATGACTGATTTAGGATGGATTGAATGTAGTGTTGATGTTAAAGTTGTGCTGAAAAATGATAGATGAATTGGTTACTTTTCTATTTTGTTTTGGATACATGAAAATAATAGTTTATAGGCTATTATACGGATGATTTAAGTTGGGATTTGAGGTATAACTGATGAGGAATTCATGCTAAAGATAGATGCTATTAAGGTGTTTTCAAATATGGAAAGTTAGGACTACATGTATGATGGTATAAAGTGAATGGTAATGAAACAAATCAGTAGATTTTTATGAGATTTAATGTAACCAATATGGAAGCTAGACTAACATGAAATAAAGTGTCTTTATAAGACATGAATTTTGGAAAAAAATTCAAGTGGCAGTGATGTCTCTAAGTATGTGAAATTTGTGGAAAATTGAGGAAGAGAGACAATGTACGATTGTGGCCCTCAATGCATGATTGTGTCATGTTTACTTGCCTTTTTTCATGATCGTGGCAAGGTCCCCCATGATCGTGGGCCTAGTTCTGGAATGATAATTTCAACTTTGTGTACGTGTTGAACCAGATGAGGAAAATTCACTCTAAATTGGTATAATTGGACTTGATTAAGGCTTGGAATGAACTTAGATTGTTGCTTGATTAATTGGTTAAGAGGTTGATAAGTTTAGGTTGTTAGTTGATGTCATAACTTAAAGAATGGACTGTTTTAATATCTATGTATCCAAATCTGGACATTATGAGTTGTCAAAGGAATAAAGGTGTTCTTATGATTGCAAACATAATCTTAAGGATATGAACAATGTGTTTTAAGCATGAATGAATGTGTTGGATCGCGTACGGTCCGAGTATTCACAATACACTGCGGAAAAAACCATACAAGAACATGAAGTATAATCGAAAACACCAAGGATTCACGAAAATACCTTATTGTCGTGAATGGGTTGCTTCTTTTCGGATTCCAAGACACTGCAAAAATGCGAATGCCCTCTACCGGTATCCACACGAGTATGCACGATCCGGGCTGCGGCTGTGGTGTGCTAGCACGTCCCGAAA
>JAOSBK010000004.1:14152157-14165622 GCA_027568895.1 Erythroxylum shatona
TCTTCTACTTTTGTTCTTCACTCTCAATTCACGTTTTTGCCTCTTCCTTAAAAGCAAGCCAACACTTTTTATTTCAATTTTGCCATTAATGATTGAGAAATGTCCAATTTGCCCTTCCTTATAAGCTTAGGTTCTTTTAACCTTAAGTGGTCTTCCAAAAATGTCCCTAATGAAATCTTACTACCTTAACACTTTAACTCAATTAACCTATGTCATATACTCTTGCTAACATTAACATAATAATAAGTCCAAAACATTTAAATCCATCAAAACCTCAAAATTCATTTAAATCATGCTTAGTTAGAGAAAAAAAAGTGGGGGCCAACAAATCTAGTTTAGAGGATGATGCTGATATGATATCTTTGGCTAGATCTAATTTAGATGTTGCAACTATTGACGAAAGTTTGTTAAACATTGATACTATAAGTGCTGGAGAAGATGACGAAACTGATTATGATGAAGATACATTTAAGAATGATGATGAGACAAATTCATTAAGTGAAGATGACAATGATTAACCATTGGCATGAAGTTTGTTTTTAAATTTTGAATAATTTAAGAGTTTTGCTAAATATTTTGGAACAAAATTTTCATTATATTTAAATATTTATTTATTTTGATTTTTATTTTAATAAAAATTTGAAGTTGTGTTTAGCAAATATCTGTTAATATGTAAAATGTTACTTTTGAATAATTGATACATGTAGTTTGAATATTTTATGAGAAAATATTTAAATTTGTTTGTAAATAATAATATTAGAGAAAAGTCGTGCTTTTAGTCACTAAAATTTGTACAATAATGAAAAAATTAATAATTAGAGTGGTTAATTTTAATATGTTATTATAACAAGAAATAGTTATCATTAATTTGTTATGTTTATATTGACAATAACCTTTCTAGAAAAAAGTTAATAATCAAGTGGGAACAAAATTTCTTGTCACAAAAATTACGATTAGTAGTGATCATAATGATAGTTCCACTTTTGTTGCAATATTAAGTGGACACTAACTAATTGAATTTTCATTGATAAAATTTTCGTCACAAAAAGTAAAATATCGTGTGACAATAAACCGTTTCGTCATAATAAGAAAAAAAATATTAGTAACCAAACTATGTTTCGTCACATCAAATAGAAAATATTAGTGACCAACATATGTTTTGTCACAACTACAATTCATTCATGCCAAATTTACTTTGGCTTCAAATTGCATATGCTTTTAGTGACAGAACTTAGTAATAATGGAACATTTAACACTATTAATATATTGATAGTGATCATTTAATTGTGAAAGATACTAAATTGTCACAATTGCTATTGTATTAGTGACAAAAAATAAATCATCATAATTAATCCAAACATTAATGTTAATCAATTGTTTTGTCATAAAAAATATCATATCTGTGACAAAATAATAGTTAGTCATAAAAAAGTTATCACTAAATATCTTAATTCTTGTAATCCCCTGAAAATCCACTCTATTGCCCTCCATTGTTCCATATTCCTACCTTAGATACTCTAGTAATATTACCCATTACTTGAACAACTATCAAGTTATTAATTAGAGGTCATTGGCCACTTCAGTTATCAAACCATAGGGAAGCTTTAGCACCATCCCCAACCTTGTATGCTATATTTGACAAGAAAGAGTGTCTTCACCTCAGCATTTGTGTAACAAATTAGGAATGGGTAGCTTTGTTAGCCACAACCCATAAACACTTTACTTTACTTTAAGAATATAGGACCGCATCCATTTTATCCACAGTATCTCCCTGCCCTCTAATAGTCCCAACAGCCTCTTTCCCATTACCATTTTATTACTAATTTTTTTCGACATAACTCCCAATCCCCCCTCATTACGAGGCATGCACATCTCCACCCATTTCAATCTTGCTTTGCCTCCACTACCATGATTACCCTAAAGGAACTTCTATGATACTTTTTTCTTTAACCTTAATGAGTCCCTTGGATAGGAAAATATGGGAGGTCCAATATACATGCCTTGCATTTACTACTGCTTTGATTAGCTGTAACTTGTCTCCAAAAGAAAGAGTCTTGTTTGCTCAAGCTCCTAATATTTTATGTATTTTTTTAATAGAGGAGCACAATCCTTAAAATACAATCATCTAGTTAAGAAAGGGTAGCACCAAATACATCATAGGAAGATTCTTCCTTTTCATACCTATTAAGTCAGCAATATTATCCGCTAGACGATTAGCATAGCTAGCGAACACTACAAAGTGGCTTTTGTTGTAGTTTTACATCCAATCATAATAGGTATTTAAACTCTTTCAAAGTTTCAGCTACACCAACACTGATTTAGGATCAATAGTAAGAGATCAACCGCAAAACACAAACTGATTAGAGAAATAATGAGTAAGATAATGTTTTTACATACTTGGTATGGTATAATTTTATCATCACGAAACTAATCAAGGTTTTAATTTTTATCACGTAAAATTATTTAGTTAACTTTAAATGATATAAAATTCAAAATCATTGGACTTGAATGCTGATTGAGAAATAATTAAATGAACTAATCATAAACATTAACATTAGATTCCATGAATTACAAAAAGACCGAAAATACTTTAAACAAACCAAATCTCAATATGGTGAAGTTCAGCTTATGTCAGGTTGGCTTGCGACACTAATCGTCCATACTTCTATTGATTCGGCGTGTAGTTGAGCAGCACCTACGTAATTGCATAGACTCATTCCTTTAAGTTCATAAACATATTTACTGACCAAAGTTATAACTTTGGCATTTAGATGTACAGGAATTGCCGGGTTGGGAAGGTGGGTAGGGGTCGAAATACGGAGCTTAGAGGGCATACCATACATGCAAACCCTGTATCTCTCGGCATCAACTCTGACGTACAGCTTCTTTAACGATTTTGACAGGGCCTAGTAGCTACATAGGGTGTTAAATGGCCAAAGAAGAAAAATCAGAAAAGAGAGCAACAGAGCAGTGTGGTTGTGGTTGGGTTCCTTTCTTTTTCTACATGAACGAAAAGTAGTAAGCATTTAATCACATATAACAGTGACACTGACATCTGAGAAAGAGGTAGGTCTAGAGTGTGAGCTTAATAGTAAGGCATATTGTATATGCAAATAAACCACGCCAAAACAACAGATTCATTGAAATACTAAAACCATTTCAAACCAATAATTGCAGGGCCTGAGGATAGGAACAGTGATTTTTGAAAGGGTTGTGTATAGTGGTATTGTACCTATGGATCCTCTACTAGGTAGGCCTACCTCACTACTGTGGCCTGGGCACCAGAGTTCTCTGACCACCCGTCCCTGCCATGCCGCCCTATATTTCTACCATCTGTGACCCTAATCCCTCTCTTTCCTTATGATGTATTGGCACATCTACGTCTATAGCTATCTACTCTATGCATAGGTGGTTGCATGATACTTCTTTTATTTACTGTTCCACAGATTGATTCTTTTTCTGTCTCTACTACTCTTTCTGTAGCTGTATAACCCTGCTTCTCAGTTCTCACCCTCCTAGGGTTTCCATCATTTTGCTTATATATATATATGAGTATGGTTTCTCACCTTCTGTATCTCCTTTGCCTTTTACGCAATATAAGCTTTTTCTCTTCCTTCTGGTTTCGGGAACAAATTTGCACCCACCTCATAGTTTAGTTCATAAATTTGTCTTTTTTTCAATCCTTTATGTGTTCTTAACTACGTTTCTGTCAACTGGAAGTAAATATTTGCTGAAAATTGCTTCCCATATCCTTCTTTTTAACAACTAATCATTAAAGGTCATATGATTTTTTCTCGTTCATATTCTTTTCTGTAACTAAATCAATAGCGTTCTTCTTTGTTAGCACCTGGATTCTCTTGCCTCTTTCTCTCATCGCCGTAAAAGTTAGTGATTGCGGAGAGTGAATCGTCGTCCCAGATGGAGAAGTTCACAAGGGAAAAAGTGAAGCTGCCAGCGTGATCTAGCTTTGGCTAGACCGACACACATAGAAAGAGCTAACTTTAGCTAGGTCATGCTGTAGCAGCCTCACTTCTTCCTATTTGGGTACCTAAAGATTGATCCTTTGCATCCAAAAGATGAAATAAAAGTGACTCAAAACATATGGGCTACTCTCTGTAAGTATATTCCTTGCTCTATCCCTCAGTTACGGTAATGTCTGGCATGCGTTTACCAACTTTTCGCTTTTATACTGCTTTTGCTTTTTGCTTTTGCATTCTTACATTTGTTGTCTTGACGACAAAGGCAAAATAAGGTCAAATTATACATGCCTCTGTACCCTTGTTCTAACTAAAGCAAGACCTATGTTGACTTCAAATGCAGATTCCTCGCCTAACTACGCTTCTACAGCCAGAATTTCCTTAGATTTGTTATCCTCGAATTGCTATGTTTTTAAAGATGTAAAAAAATGTAAGATCTGTGCCTTTTAGCTAACGGAATCCAGTCGCACAATGCATTGGAAGTACGAGAAATCCTTTTTTTTTTTTTGGGTAAGTTTGTTTTGGAGTTTGAGTTTACCCTTCAAGGTTAAGCATATACTCATCTTAAAGCAACACATTGTTATTTGACACGTTATAATATATATAGAACGCAAAGATAGTTGTCCCTCTTTTATGGCGTTTATCATTAGACCATGGCTAAAAGACATTGCCCACCTTGTTCCTTCTCTTCAAAGGAAGAGATGAAAGAGGAGATACAACCACAAACCGCGATTATTCGGAATTGTAATAAGTTTTATGTGAAGGAACAGCGATGATTTTTTCTTTTTGGAAACAAAAAATAATTTGTATGATGCTTGTCAGCCAAATTATGTAACCCTGTTTGTTGTTTAATTTTTAAAACCAAACAAGGTTTACCTAATGAATTAGGGGAGATCTAGTATGATGCTCTGCAACTGCCTGGCTAAAGTTAAAAAGAAAGCAAATGAACAGGCTAGCTATATACGGTGAAACTTCAAATCAGAAGGCCAATATTGATGTTATGTTCCGCAACTGCCTGGCAAAAGTTAATCCTTATCCCACTCAAGTAGCTTTTGTTGATTGTCGTTAACGCACACAGCAAGCATAGAATGCTTGAAATCTTCCTGTGTTGACAGTGGCAAAAAATTTGGAAGCCAAAGCAGTAGTCAGATGATTGTGCTATAATCTCATCTGTTTTTATTGTTTATCCCGATATTTAATTTGACAATAATCTTTCTCCTCTGTGGAAATAATAGCTTCCATTAATGTGACGTGAATTCGTATAAAACATGGAAGGAGCCCGTGAATACGCAAATGTCTGCTGTCTGCACTATGCCGGGTGGAATCTTATTGTTGGAAGATGGAGCAGATATTGTATTCAATTGATTAATTTAGCAACGAATAGTTAATAGGAGTTCATGCTCCCTATTATATTCAAGCCAAATGTTATCATGTAGAGAAGGGAGAATACTCAAAATTTTCATTGTAAATTTGGATTTCCTAGCCTTTTGGATTGGATTTAAATGAACTAATACATGAAGTATTTTTAGGTGTACATAATATATGAGATACGATGAGTTTATTTAATTCAACTTAAATCTTAGATATTATAAGTTGAATGTAGAGCTAGACATGTATTTTTCTTATACTGAATCACGTTTAATTAATTGTTTCACTAACATAATTGCTTTCTATTTCAACGTTTCTCTTTAAATTTGATTCTTCTTTGTGACTCTGAACTGCGTGCATAGTTTTGTAAAACTTTCAAAGAAAGATCATCCTCTTTATTTTCAGCGCTATTTTATAAAATGAAATTTTGTATTTATGTGTTTACTCTTATCATGAAAGGTGAGATTTGTCCAATATTATGGCAAATTTGTTGTTCATGAAAATAGTACTAGTTTCATTTTGAGCCACACATGTAGGTCTTCAACAATCTTTTCAACCACATTGCATGAAGAAGCAGTCGTAGTCATAATGAGTTGTTTGTTCAAATTCCAAATAAAGGCAGTATGTCCATTAATTGGATTGTTTCTTTATCTTGCTTTACTTCAATACCAAGATAATAGGACATAAGTTATATATCCATCACAACAAATTCTTTAATCAATTGTTTTTTTTAATTTGTCAAACATTAAATCATTAATATATAGGCATTCAACAAGAAAGTTTTCACCATCTTCAATATAAAGACTGTTCTAGTGGACATTTGATGATCTATGCTTTGAAAATATTTGTTAATACAGTTGCAACAAGTTCTCCAAGCTTGATTTTAGCCATATAATGTCTTCAACTTTATCACCTTATCTTGGTGTCTCTTCTCTATTTACTCTAATGGTTGTTAGATACACACCTCCTCCTCAATGTATCCATTCAAAAATATATATTTGATATCCATTTGATAGATCTTCCACTTCTTTGATGTAGTCATGGGGATGATTAAACGAATTGTCTCTAATCAAGTCACGAGAGTAAACATTTCATTATAATCAACTCCATATTATTGACTATAGCCTTTAATAACAGGCCTTGCCTTTTAGCTTTCTACTTTTCCTTATCATTTCTGACCTTATATATCCATCTTCACACTAATCACCTTTTGTTCTTTTAGAAGAGTAAAAAGTTCTCACATGTCATTCTTTTGAATTATTTGGATTTCTTCATCCATTGCAAGTCTCCATTTCTTTTATTGCATTGCTTCTTCAAAGTGTAATGGTTCAGAATTGACAAAGAGACAAAATAGCATTGTATTTTCTTTCATCTCTTTGGAATCACAAAGACCTCTTAGAAGAAGATTAATTTCTTGGTGAGTGGGGTGTAACACCAATATCTTTATGGTTTGAATTTTCTAGCATAGGAAATGAAATATTTTCTTTATCTTAAGAGACATCTCACTTCTTCCACGAATTTTTTTAAACCAAAATCAACATCTTTACTATTCACAATATTTTCATTGGTTGGATTAAATATCTTATAGCAGTTAGAATTTGAGTTATATCCAACGAAGACATTTTTTACTTCTTTCATCTAACTTTGTTCTCATTTCTTTAAGAACACAAATATATGCAATGCTTCCAAAGATTTGCAAATGTGAAACATTAGACTTCTTACTACTCTTAAGCTTCTTGAGGTGTTATCCTATGAACATTATAAATTAGACAAATATATAATGCAAATGACAGTTTCTGTTCAAATCTACTTAGGTATATTTTTGCTTTTGAGCATGCTTTTTGTCATGTTGAGAATAAATCTATTTTTACATTCTGCAACTCTATTTTGTTGTTGAGAGCATGGAGCTATGAGAAAATAACAAATGCTAGTAGCTTCATAAATTTTGGTAAACTTCATGAAAACAAACTCTCCTCCTCTACCTGTTTTCAAAGCTTTGATGGCAAATCCACTTTCATTTTCAACTTGGGATTTGAACCTTTGGAAGACACTAAAAGCTTTATCCTTCCCTTTTAAAAAATAGACCCAAGTTTTTTTAGAAACATTATCAACAAAGAGTAAGAAATATTTAACTTTACCATAAGAGGATCGCTTAATTGGGGTTAGATATCAACATGAATTAGTTGAAGTAGCTTATGGCTCTTGAAGTGGACTCCTTTGAAAAACCCTTTCTCACTTGCTTTTTTAAGAGACATCCTTCACATAATTGATCGAGTCGTGTGATGAGAGGCAATCTATCCACCATGTGCTCTTTTCAAAATAAATTTAATCTGTCAAAATTTAGATGACCAAATCTCATGTGCCAAAATTAAGAGAAATTTTTGACACACGTCTAAATTGGATGATTAACTTTAATATTGATCAAGAATATTCTAGTCTTTAACATAAGAATCCTTGTTATCAAATTATGTGATTTAGCTTTCAAAGTGCAATAAGCATATTTTAAGTGGATATCATACCCGTCCTCTAACAATTGTCACAAGCTTAAAATGTTTCTTTTTAGAGAAAGAACATAGTAAACATATGAAATAAGTCTATGGCTACCATTTTTTTTAAGGACAAGAAGCCTTTGATGGAAACTTTTGAATCATTGGCAAAAACAATTTCTCCTTTTGCTTTTTATCAAGATCTATGAATAACTCCTTGTTTCTACTCATATGGGTGCTTGCATCCATTTCGAGATACTCCTTGAATTCATTTTTGTCGCCTTTATTAACTAACAACAAGAATTGATCTACTTCTTCTTCTTTTGTTTTTGCAAGATGAGCCTTTCCTTGGTTACTAATAGAGCTCCAACATTCATACGAATAATGGCCATATTTATTAAAATTATGGCATTGAATATTAGATTTGTCATACCTTCTTCTACCTCCTCTCCTATAGCCATAACTTTCATGATCTCTTGAGTTTTATGATTGTTGACTTTATTCTTCATTATAAAACTAATATGTATCTCTTCCTCTTTCTCTTCCTCTTCCTCTTCCTCTTCCTCTTCCATGACTACGATTATGACCACTATGAGATCTATCTTTTTCATAGCCTTGACCTCGACATCTTCCTCTTTCTTGTGAGCTAGAGGATGTTTGCTCTTTGTCTATCATCTTGGCTTGAAGTGCCAAAACTGAGACGCCTTCTTTTTCAATCTTTCTTCATAAGTTTGTAAAGATCTTTGAAATTCATCAACAGTCATGTTTTCCAAGTATTTGGATTGTTCAATAGTTACAACAACAAGATCAAATTTTGAATCAAGAGTATAAATAATTTTCTCCACCACTCAAGCATCTTCTAATTATTCATAATATCTCCTTATTTGATTGATAGTTGTTAAGACTCTTGTATAATAATCATGAATGGATTTAGATTCCTTCATTTGTAAGGATTCAAATTCATCTCTTAAAGTTTGAAGATAGAACCTTTTCACCTTATCAACTCTTTTGTGAACATTTTAAAGAATCTCCCAAGCTTGTTTTTGCCTTTATTGCGCTCGACATTTTCTCGAACATTTCATCACTAATGCTACATGAATAATGATAAGAGCATGTTGATCCATTTTATGATTCCTTTGCAATATGTTCCTTTGGGCTTCATTTAATGCTCCTTCATTTTCTATTTGCTGATTCTTCATATCCAATTGCTCTACGATCTCCTACGCATCTTCACAGTCAACAATTGCCTTCATATGAATACACTAATATTATCATAATTCTCTTTGCCTGCGTATGAATACACTAATATTATCATAATTCTTTTTGTGAGTTTGGGAATTGCACAACAGAGTTAGACCTTTTTCAAACAACTATGCTCTTGATACCACTTTATAGGAAAATAAAGAAATAAGTAGGGAAGAAAGAACACTCAAACTCTCTTTGTAAATTCACTTTATTTTGATTTCTTAGCTTCTTGACTTAGTTTCAAATGCACTAGTATATGAAATATTTATAGGCATACAACTCTCCTCATAATATATGAGATACAATAAATTTATTTAATTCAACTTAACTCCTAAAATTATAAATTCTTAAACGTAGAGATATATGCATAAAAAATAAATAAACTAAGTAAATATATCAAAATTAATTAATTGCTTCATTTTCCAACACTCTGGAACTCTTCTTCAGACTGTTGTGCTTTTCCACCTTTTTCCTTTGTGATGTGTCTGCATGCATCTATTGGTTACATGTCACACATCTACCAAACCAAAGGAATCAAACAATGGAGTAAACAGGGGTAAAATTCTTGTTCTATTCGAAAGGTGACAATTGGCAGTCGTTATTTCAGATTTAGATAAAAGGGCACAAAATCATTCAAAATCGTTCACGAAATTTAACTTGAATTCCAACACATTAATTCAATTCGTTATTTATCGCTTAGATCCTAAATATGTTCCATGGCGACTTTACCATTTGACGGGAGTAATTTTTGGCATGTCCGGAGAGTTTATGGGCATATCTTTAACAGCAAAATCATTAGTTAAAGAACTCGGCGGCAGCTCTATGGTTGCAGATTTCTACTAAAAAGCTTTAGCACACCTCTTAAATTATGTATGTAAGTGCCGGTAGGTGAGCTAAGATGCGAGAGAGCCAAGTTTCTGACAAATGGCATATGTACCTCATTGCTACTTTCATATTACAGATAAACCAAATACTCCACGCCACAACAAGAAACAAAGACACCTAAAAAGGGAATGAAGTAAGGTAGAGAGCAAAGAACCAAACATGGCATAGCGAAAGAGAGACACGTGAGCATCGACTGGTAACTAGGTTATGGGATTTCCTTATTCCATTTGCATCCATGAAAATGGGCCCCAAGCTATGCTGTAGTAGCACTCATTTTAAGGTTCATACAAACAACACCAAGAGAAAGGCAGAGTTAAAGTTGATAAAAAAGAAAAGCGTAAGGTTAACATCTAGAAGAACTCGCTATTTTTGTCTGCATGGTGGTGGCGTGGTGGTGATAATATTCATCTTTTGTCTTTGCTTTGGACCACAGCATGCAACCGCCCGTCTGCTGTTTCAATTTGTTCTTAGTGTATTGTTTTCTAGAAAAAAGCTTTTTACCTGTCTCTTATTACAATAATTATGTGACAAATTACCTTATCACACATTTATCCTTAGCCGCTATAAATATATGTATGCTCTTCTTTCTCTCTTGTCCACCACTGAAACCAATTCAGTTCTGCGTCTCTCTGGATTATAAGTCCTGTGTGGATCGTGCACCAGTAGCAGTTGAAGCTGCCAGCATGATCTAAACTTTCCTCCTTTAAGGGAAAAGATCAGATCATGTGGTAGTTTCACCTGTTGATGGCTTCACGAAAGAAACCTACGTACTTCTCATTATTTCAGCTCTACTTAACAGAATGCTTTTTGACGATGGTCTTCAGTCTTCACAGATAGAAGGGTCGTGCTTCTTTCTTAATTTTCTTTTTGAATCCCTAATGTACGTATAATGTGAAATTTTATTTCTGTTTATTACGCTGTAGTGCTTGACTAAGCTGGTAAATGAACCGGACCAAGTGAGTTATTTCTATTTATTACTTTGGATAAGCCTTTCCTTGTGGACTAATACATGCTGATGATCTCGATTCTCAATCCCTGTTTTGGTAATCAAGCCTTTTTATAACCCTCTGTCCTATTTATCCTAATCGCTAGTTGGCCACATTAAGTATTGCCCATATACGGAAGTGTTGATCATCGTGTACTGGTATACGTATTTTCTTAATTGCATTCTAAAGACGGTAGACCTCCTTAATATAATAATGATTTTAACTTTTCTTGTTTGTTCTTTGCATTCGTTTGCTTCCCCAAAGCTTTGCTACGTAGTATCCGCGTTTCCATGTCAGTATGGCAATATAAATCGAGCTCGATGCACATCGATCGGCTGGGCCAAATTTATAACGAGTCCCTTCGCAGGACTCGTTTTACATATGAAAAGGTGAGGAATCTCAGGTTGGTTTAGAGGCCAAATTTGTCGTGCCTTAACCTTGTTGGTTCTCTCGAGATTCCCCTTATCCTCCATACATATTCTACTTTTTGTTGGCTCCAAATTTAATCTTAATTTAAAGTGGTAGTCTTTGCATAAGCTAACTGGAAGAGGAAAAGTTGCAATTAAATAACCAAAAGAAGTGGAAAAGGAAAAGTGAAAAGAGTTGTCATTCTATCTAACCTCTACCTGTCTTTGTATAACGTATTCTCAAGGATTAGGATATCTTTATTTATTAATAGGAATTCTCAAAATGCCTAAGAACAAAACAAAGAATATAATTAACCTGCTTCCCGGAGGTTGAATAATGCTACAAAATTAATATGCACACATGCATGACTTGTCTTCCTAGAAATAGTGGTTTACAGATCAAGGTTGCTAAATCTGTGACATGTCTTTTGTTGGATTCTTTGTGTTCCTTCCCTTTGTTTGATTCCGTTCTGTTCATCCATGTCTTTTCTTTCTTCCACTTTTTTCGGAAGTGAAACAAGTCTCATCAGGACGTGATGTCTATCAAAAACTCTTTCCACTACTTCTCTGCACCAAATGTGCTTTAAACACATAAGCCAGTTAAGCTCAACCATAATAAGTACATTTAACATAATATTTGTGACCATTATGAAATTGGCCCCACCATTCATTTTCGAAGAAGACGAAGGTTGATCCCCTCGATCGTGGACAACACTTGCTAACGCTTGGTTGGACTGGGCTGATATGTTTGATTTCTTTTTTAAAAATTTTAATATGTATGAATTCAAAATGTTAAAAAACAGATCTTCTGCAATTAATCAGGGAAATTGATCTGTTCAATGTGGAGCAATTGCAGATCACGAATCACCATCTCAAAAGACGTAGTTAATTGACATGCATGCCAATCGGTACAAGCACTACCGTACGAGTACAAAAAATTATTACAAGTATAGAAATTACTGCTAACAAAATTGAGGCCATTAGAAGATAGTGACTATGATAAAATAAAATTTAAAAAAATTATCCTAATATTTTTTTTGTAATGTTATAAATCATGACTTGTCAAAATGTATATATGCATATTCTATATAACACTATTAGTCAAAATGTACATATGCATATTCTATATAACACCATTAGTAACATAATTTAATTTTACTGAATTATTATATAAATAAAATATGTTAAAAAGTGTATATTATCAAATTGTGAGGTGATAGCCGGTCATAATTGGAAAAAAAAAGGAAATCTTAATTTTATAGAGTTGTATATATACATATTTATTGTGTTATAATTACCCTAAAAATTTTAGATGGTCATATGTAAAGCTTGTAGATTTGCGCATGTAATCAAGCAGTAGGTTTTGTGCAATGAAATAGTTAAAACTATACTGAAAACATGGATAAAGTTTAAAGTCTTGTTTTAAGTCTTTACACCAAATTATAACTGTACTTTCAAAAATCTCAACTTCTTGTTGCCGTTATATATTAACAGGTAAGTTGGATTGAATATTGATGGTTTTCTTGTGATTGTCCTAAGGCATATGAGGTTGGGCGACATCTAAAACGGGCCACCATAGGATTTCTCAGGCCATAAATATATCTTTGATAAAAGAAACCGAGAAGCAGTGGACGATTACTGGACCCAATGAAAATGACAGGTCTGTATGCCCAATTTTGTGACTCCATGAAGTAGTGAAATAAAGTTGTGACATGGTCAGTGAAAGTAAATCCCAGATGCATTTACATCAATGAGACTTTTAATCCCACCGAAAGCAATTATCCTATTTATGAGAAAGAAATACTTGTATGTATTAAGACCCTATGAAAATAAAGAGCTGATGTATTACCTGTTAAATTTCAAATACAAATAGATTCGAAGTATTGGATCCCGTTTCCGGAATCCAACTCTTAACAAAATACCATCATACCTGAGTGTAGTTCCTTGAAAGCTCTTCTTGCTCTGATATCACAACTGTTGGATCCCGTTTCCGGAACCCAACTCTTCACAAATTATTGTCATACTGAAGCGTGATTCCTTGAAATCTTTTCTTGCTCTGCTACCAAACATGATGAGCCCCCGATCTCGAAGTCCAACCATCGAACCATAAA
>JAOSBK010000004.1:14214670-14247577 GCA_027568895.1 Erythroxylum shatona
TTCTACTTCATTTCAAATTCAAGAATTCTTCTTTTCTTTACACATGAATAATCACCAAAATTTCTCATTTAATATTTCTAACTTCCAAGAAAAGTTCGAGGTCCAACATCTTCTGTTGTACAGCATCTCTTAACTTCAGTAACTAAGTAAGGAAGAATGAATACGAAACCTTTGGTTTAATAGCCCATACGTTGTTTCCATTAAGAAAGTATACATGCAACCACTTTATCCAAAGATTTTTCTTATCTTCCAATACCCACCAGAATCTCTTGAGAATCAAAGAATGGTTAGTAGCTTTGATGGATAGAATGTTTAGACTACCTTCTTGTTTCAGAAAGCATATGTCAGCCCACTTCACCCTAACTGCTCCAAGGTCACCATTCGAGTGACTCCATAAGAAGGATCTAAGAATCCTTTCAATCACTTTGATAATGCTTTGAGATAAGAAGATATGGGAGCTCCAGCACACATGCGAAGAATTAAGAACTGACTTAATAAGCTGAAGTTTACCTGCGTAAGAAAGCGACTTATTCACCCATGACTTTACTCTCTTCTGGATCCTACCTAATAGAGGGAAACAATTAGAATAGTTGAGTATCTTTTTCAACACTAGAAGACCAAGGTAAAGGAGAGGAGGACATTGCAATTTCATGCTTGGTGCCTCTACAATAGTGGATTCTAAGTTGCTAGCACCTTTAGACAGTAGGAAATGACTTTTGTTCATATTAATCTGCAGACCAGAAATATGCTTAAACATATAGAGGGCATGCATGTAAGCATAGATTGACTCCAAATTAGCCCTACAAAAAAGAAGATGCCCATCTACAAAGCAGAGGTTAGTAAGGCCAAGTTTCTTGCACTTTGTGTGGTTTTTGAACTTGGGATTTGAAAGAGTCTCCTACTTTATGATTGCATTAAGGATTTCTATGGAAAGGATGAAAAGATAGGGGAAATGGGGTCACCCTGTCTAAGACCTCTTGCGGCTTTAAAATACTGAGAAGGAGATCCATTAATCAGAACAAAAAAGGAATTTAAGGTAATGCATTCCATAACCCATTTGATAAACTGTTCTGGAAAACCAAAAAGCTTTCAACATAGTCTATAAGAATTGCCAGCTAATATTATCAAAGCTTTATGGAAATCAACCTTCATTGTGCAATTTGGAGGGCTGTTACATAACCCTTCATCAGCTCTTGTACAATAAGGATATTGTCTCCGATATTCCTATCCTACAAAAAGGGACTTTGATTTTAATTAATCAATGGAGTTAAAACTTTCTTTAATCTAGCAGCCATAATCTTAGAAACGACTTTATAGAGAAAGTTTATACATGAAATGGGTCAATAATTAGCAAAGCTAGTTGGATTTCAACCTTTAGGAATCAGGCATAAGAATGTTTTGTTGATCTTCTTGAGTAGCACCATTTCTGAAAAATTCGTGTATAACCTCCTTGATAAAACTACCAATTATGTTCCAAGAATGTTGATAGAAATAACCAATAAATCCATCTGGCCTTGGAGCTGTCTTATCATTCATTCCAAAAACACATCTCTCGATCTCGCTATCCTCCACTGGATTAGTCAACAGGTCAAAATCAGAATGTGAAATTTGTTGTAGGTTGAGTTTCTGTAGATCCCTATATGAAACGTTTGTCAATACCTCAGTACCAAGAGAAGAGCTAAAAAATCTTAAAGCTTCTTCATGAATATCCTTTGAATTTTGGATGACAGTACCATTATGTGAAGTAATGGAATATATTTTGTTGCAGTTCCTCCTAGCTAGTATCGAGTGGAAAAAGAATTGAGTATAACTGTCCCCATCTTGTAGCCAATTTATCCAAGCTCTTTATTGCAAAAGAGAATAGTGATTGGTTATTGCTTGAGGTAATTTGTGAAAGCTAGCTTCTCCTTGTCAATCAGAGTTTGAATCTCTGGAGTAAAGGATAACATATTATGCACCTGATCAACTCCAATATGGTGTTATTGATAGTTTCGACAGTAGATCCTTTGGAAGATTTCAGTAGCTTAAGTTCTTGTTTAATAATCTTCAACTTCTGGATACAACAGAACTATTTTGTCCTCCTACTACTGGACAGAGCTCTCTTCCTGTAAGCAACATCAAATCCAGGATCTTTAACTAGGTAATTGGTGAATCGAAAAGGATAGTGAGTAGCAGCAGGTTTGGACAAATTTGAGACAAGAATGGGCGTATGGTCCAAGAGTAAAGGATCCATGAAATTAGCCAGACTGTTGGGGAAATTTTGTAGCCAAAGATCATTTACAAGAGTTCTATCTAGTTTGTTCTGAAGAACCAACTTGCTTTTTGCTTGTTTGATCATGTGAATGAGTGGCCAATATATTTGAGATCAGTCATGTTCAACACAATCCCACAGATCAGTTGAATATTTTTTTCAAATTAGTATTGTCTTGTGTTTTGGATGCATAAAGAGTGGAGTTGAAATCCCCATATAAGAGCCATGGTTTATTGATATTACCACTATATTGTCTGATGTTGTTCCATAGATCTCCACATTGGAATTCAAAGTTGCTAGCATAAACAAAAGAGACATACAAGTCAATGTTACCTTGCAGCAGTAAGATTTGAAGATGCATAACCTGCTTATTAGCCTCCAGTAATTCTACCTTAATCTCATGTGAATTGAATCAGACTATTATCCTTCCATAGGCGTAATATTCAACTTATTCAGGTTTACCAACCTCACTTTCATTTCAAGTAAACCAAGCAAGAGTGGTTTTTCTCTCCAAACAAAATCCTTTAAAGCTAGTAACCTAGAAAGACAATTTATTCCTCTA
This sequence comes from Erythroxylum shatona, assembly GCA_027568895.1. Taxonomy (NCBI): domain Eukaryota; kingdom Viridiplantae; phylum Streptophyta; class Magnoliopsida; order Malpighiales; family Erythroxylaceae; genus Erythroxylum; species Erythroxylum shatona. Next base: position 14,217,484 of record JAOSBK010000004.1, read on the forward strand.
ACATTCCAAGCCAAAATAGTCATATTAAATAGACAATTTATTCGCTTATAATAATTCGTACCATTCGAGCATTCAGATGGCTCCATATGAAGCACTATATGGAAGGAGATGTAGAACTCCGATATGTTGGGATGAAGAAGGAGAGAGGAAACTGATAGGACCAGAACTACTTCAGATGACAGTTGACAAGGTTAATTTAGTTAAACAACGGCTCAAGGCAGCCCAAGATAGAATGAAGAGTTATACTGATGCACACCGAAAGGAGATGGAGTATGAAGTCGGTGAGAAAGTATTTCTTAAGACGTCTCTTTGGAAAGGAGTCATGAGGTTTGGAAAGAAAGGTAAGTTGAGTCCGAGATATGTAGGTCCCTATGAAATTCTTGAGAGGATTGGACCGCTAGCCTAGAAGTTGGCGCTATCACCAGAATTGTCACAGATACATGACGTCTTTCATATGTCCATGTTGAGAAGGTATAGATCGGATCCATCCTATATCATTCAGATTACTGAGGTTCAGTTGAGAGATGATCTGAGTTATAAGGAGATTCCAGTGGAGATCTTGGACATCAAGGAAAAGGTCCTCAGGAACAAGACAGTTCAATTGGTCAAAGTCTTGTGGAGAAACCATTCTGTGGAAGAGGCCACATGGGAGCCCTTGGAAGCCATGAGGTAAAAGTATCCACACCTCTTCAATGATTCAAGTAAGAATTTCGAGGACGAAATTCTTTTAAGAGGGGGAGAATTCTTGGCTCTAAAAATTTTTTCTTGATAAATAAGCATGATTAGATTATTTTGGAGTCCTGCTAGATTAATTTATGTTGGAATAAATTAACATGTCAATGTGAATGAGATTATATGACATAAGTTAAGGGTATTAAAGTGTTAAGGTGGTAACTTATGCATGAGGGGTAGTTTAGGAAGATCACTTAAGTGGGAAAGTCTTCAGGCTTTGAAGGAAGGGCAAAATGAACATTGTGCATTCATTAAGGGTATAAAAGGGAGAAGAAAAGGCTTGTCTTACGTGGGAAGAGAGGGAAAACGAAAATTGGAGAAAAGAGAGGAGAGAGAGCGTCGTGTGGGAGAAAAGAAGAGAAAGAAAAGAGGGCTAAGTTAGGTTTCAATTTTGCTTAACCTTCAAGAGGGATTTTGGGGTTGAGCAAGAAAGGAAAAAGGAAGAGGAAGTTTAAAGCTTCCATTAGAGCCAAGAAATCCATTGATTGGTGGAGATTCAAAGTAAGTTTGTGTTTTGATATTTGGATTTTGAAAGGAGTTTTGGTTCAAAGAGCTTAGAAATTGTATGTGTATAAGTTTTCTAGGGTCAATTTCATGCATATGGTTCTTTGGGTTGTCCAATTGGAATTCCTTTTGATTTTGGGTTTTGTCAATGTTGAAGAAAATCAAGAGAGGCAAGAGGAGCAAGAGTAGAGGCTTTTTGAGCAAGGATTTCAAGCAAGGAAATTAAGGTGGGTGACATTTTTATAATCGAGTCAATAAGCTATTAAATGTTCTTTAAATACATGGAATTAATTGTTTTTCCAACTACCTTACAAAAGTGCATTTATTGTTCTTTAAATGCTTGAGAACGTGCTACATGCTTTTTATATGTGAATTTGGTGAATGAATTTTTGAGTTGATATGAGAATGATTGCCAAATGCTTCATAATTGTGGAATTGTGAAATGGTGATAGAATTGCATATGAATAGTTCATGCTCATGAAAGACAAGTTTTCAAAAATGTGCCTATTGGACAAATTGTTTTTAGTTCATGAATTACATGTTATGTGGGTTTGGTGTAGTCCATCCAAGAAATGTCACGTGCACATTGACCAAGAAAAGGCTTCTTCCGCCTGCCTACTAGTGACACGAAGCTTCTTCATGAACTCCCTCAAGTTTACGACTACACATAACCATTAAGTGGAATTGTGTAGTTCGTCATATTTTATGGATTCACCCAAACTATTATGATGTGTTTATGTGTTTACATGTGTTGACAAGTTTGATGATTGCTTGATTTGTGTGAATTGTGAATTTGCTTGACAAGTTAACAATTTTGAGAAATGAATGCTTTATGGATTTCAACAAGGTTTTGCTATGATCATGAAAGTTTCAAATGGTTTTTGCTTATTACCATTTATAAAATTGTTACCCACAAGATCGAGTGATTGAACATAAAGGCATTACTCTGGAATTGGCTTATTTTGTATTTTAAATTAGTTTTTCTAAAACAATGCTTTAGTCGCATTTTGAGCAATTCTAGTTTTTGTAAAATTTGTATTTTTTGATTATCATGTAAGTGGCTTGAAATGCCCATTAAAGCGTTGTAAAACTCTTATTGGTTTTGATGTTAATGAAATACATATGCATTATGTTTTGCTCACGATTCTCTAAGTCTTTATATTGCATTTTAAAGTTTTTCATAAGGGTAAGAATTGTGTTCTAAATTCAAGGGGAAAAGCTGTATTGATTTAGGTAGAAGTAGACCAAGTTGTCTTAAAGAAAGTTGTAGATGATCCTCTTAGCTTTCCAATGCTATAAAGTTTGTAAATTTTGGGTATGGGAGTCAAGAGATATGAGCATTATAAGTGATGATGTTGCATAGGAAGTTTAAACATGACAATCATGGTGAATAATGAGAGTTTGTGCTTGAGTCATTTGAGTTGAATTTTGGGAGTTTGATGCACGCAAATTGGTAATTGAATGTTTTGGGAGTGTTATTGCATTAAAAGAAGTGAAATTGGGAAGATTATGAGTGAATATGATGTTAGAATAGATGTAAGAAGCATTGGAGGGGTTTGGGAAACCATGTCCATTTCACGGACTTTCTCTAGTCAAAAATGACCCTCAGCCTCACCAATGTCCGTTTAACGGACATACCTTCTTGGCCAAAAAGGACTTCCAACCCCGACAATGTCCATTAAACGGACATTCACGGGTCAGCTTCAATAATTTACTATTTTTAACCCTTTTAGAGGCAAAATCTTACTTTGTGGTCTCATAAAAGTTGTAGATATAGAAGTCTACTTTGAAATGGTTTAATAACGAACTCAATCCGACATTTGTAGAAAAAGTTATGACAATTGCGCCAAGAGAGGTACAGAATGATTAAGGACTTAAACATGTTAGATTCTTTTGGTTATAACTTTCCCATCCGATTTCCGAATGAGGTGATTTTTAAAGCGATAGCTTCCTAACACATGTATCTATTTCTCCATAAAAATTGGGATCTTTTGGAGTTGATTTGAGAAAGTTTGATTGAGAGAAAATGAAGGGTCAGTTGGGAGACCATGATTGAGATATGAACATACCTTGGCTTTTTAAGCATAACTTCTTCTATAGAGTTCCTTTTGAAATAGTTCTTGCTTCAGATTAACCTAGAGACTTAGAGCTACCATTATTGTGAAGAAGTCAATTTATGATCTTGGTGATTGACTATTGTAGGCTCACCACCTTTGTGAGATGACGGCCAAAGAGAATTATTTGGAATAACCCTACAGGTTTATAAGCTCAAGATTTATGATTCCGAATGTTGGACTCTGGAAACGGGGTCCAACAAGAACCCAACGCATCTACTGGCAACCTGGGAAAAGCTCCAACAATAGGAAAATGGATCATCATTGTAGTGTCTTCCGAAAAAAGGTTTTTTGAAAGTAATCCTTAGCCAATGCACGAAGTAACATCGGATCGGTGATCATGTTTCCAGTATCATCCTTTAGCATGTCTACTTTCAATCTCTTCCTCTTTGCCATAGTTACTGTATGATAATATTTAGTGTTGCAATCTCCATAAGCTAACCACACACGACGGGACTTTTGGTGCCAAAATAATTCTTCTTCACACAGGACTTGAATGAGGTCATCATGGAGCTTCTCTCCCAAGTCCGAAAGAGAGTCAGAGTCATTACGTTCTAATGCTTGTTGAATACCTGTCAACTGAGCCGTAAGTCTCTTTTTACGATAGAAGATGCTGTCAAAATTAGTTGTGTTCCACTCCCTTAACTTTTGAGCAAAACTATCAATAGATGCATAGAAATGACTTTATTTAATAGTACTTGTCCTTCTACGTCATTATTCTTCACCCTTTTTTCTTGTCTGCTACATGTTTTAGCTTTTGATCGTAACATAGACATTATAGAACTTCACCACGAGGCAGGAGTCCTACAAGGTTTTCTCTCCTTCCCTCCCTCTCGTATAGTGCATAGGGTCCTTAGTACATAAAATGCGGCACATTTTCATTTTTCTTTTTGTAGATTTTGGTGGTATGATTCTGGTGATCACCTTGATTTGCTTTCTAGGTTATAGTTTAATCTTTTATTCAATCACCCGTTTACATGTCTTACTTTTAATTGACTTGTCATTTTTCAAGCCACATTTTTATCATCAAATGATGCTGTATTGCTTATATGCCAAGAAACATTCAACTTGATACAAGTTTGGCAGCTTTCATACGCATCTTGATATTATGTTTTCAATTGAGAGTTATGTTATTTCTGCAAAATATGACTATCCAGTTTTCATTTTGAATTTGATAGATATGGAAACAGAAGAGGTCGGAATAAGAGTGTTTCTCGAAGTCCTAGCAGTTGTCGTGGTCATTGCTGGGATCACAGCCGAAGCCAAAGTCCAATTCATAGTCCTAGCCCAAGAGATAAACGGCGTTCTGTAAGTGATGATCAGCAAGCGCCTGTTAAAGAAAAGTTTAGTTCTCGATCAAGTTCATCTCCCGATGCTGTGCCTCCAAAACCTCGAGGACAAACCGTCGGCAGATCTAGATCAAATTCAGCATCTGGCAATGGGGGCTTGGTTTCTTATGGAGATGTTAGTCCTGACATTGGAAGAAATTGAGCCTTTGGGGCTGATCAAGTGATGGAGTTGATATGTCTAGCTGAAGCTTTGTATCCAACTGTTTAAAGCTTCGTTATGCTTTTACCTGCTCTCGTCGTATGTGACAGAATTTGGCTGGTAAAGTAAACCAAACAACTTTTTTTATCTATTACTTCTTAGTCACTATTATAGCAGCGGAAATAACAGTTGGTGCGGTTCGTGCCTGTTTGTTATTCATCCACTCATCTGGAGTCATTGTGTCTACATGTTTAGTGATGAAGGCCGCAAAATAGATCATGAAGTCTCATCACGGGCGAGCTGTGAGCATGAGTCGGGTATAATTGATTTCAACACAAACCATATCATATGCCCACTGTGTACACCATTTTTATGTTTTTGAACCTATGGAAAAGCCTACCCGCAATGATTCTTCAATCATGTCACATGCATTGTGAGGATCTCTCTCGTCTTTATTGTGGATCTGAATCTCTCATTTTCTCTGATAGATAATGCAAATTTGTGCTGCTACCTCAATTTGGGAAGCAACACAACGATTTTGGGCGCCTACTGTTGTCAGGATAAATAAATGCATTTGGCAGTTACAGACAGCTTAGGTGTAAGATCAAAAGCAATTTTATTTAACTGGACAAAGTTTGAGAAAACTACATCAACATCCCACACCTACCATACAACCAGGAGGACCACGTCGAAGTATGGAAACTAGAAAATTTATGAAACCTCCTTCTGTCCTAAATTGGCCTGCCTTTAGGTACAATTTGATCTTTAAATTGGCCTGCCTTTAGGTACAATTTGATCTTTAAGCCACATATAGATAGGAACCAACACGTAGTAAGTAGCTGCCATGGCGCCCAGAATGAAGCGCAGAAGGAAGACAAATGGATTCACAGGCTTTGAGACTTCCTCTGCCTTTGGACCAAGCTGCACAGAGATCAGAACACGAAATTTTCCAAATTCAATGAACTAAGACTGGAAATTACTGTGCAATTGTAGAGAAGTAAGGACTATGCATCAAAATATGTGTAACTTATTAAGCAAAGTTGGAAACAATATGACCCCTTCAAGGTTTTGTTCTTAAAACGAAGCCTCGACAATTGCAAAAGCATCCATTTTCAAGGGTGCAATTAAAAGGTAAATGAATACCCTTGCTTTGCAACTACTTTCTTGCTAGATGCAAAGATCTACCGTCATCATCAAACCAGACCACACCAAAACTTGATCCAAAGCCTACAATATCAATAAGTGCTTGATGGTTAAGGTTTTTATGGTGGCCAAGAAAACCAAAATGCTGTGGAAACTGAACTCAAAGTGCATTTGACCCTGCTCACTGCACCAAATTCTTTCCTCAAAAGTAACAAAATTAACGTTTTTGACAAATTTTTATTAGTTCTCTTTCAAATTGTAGATCAGAAGATTCCACAATCCAACTCTTAATGGTATGGTTCAGGATACAGATCAAGTAAGGCAAAGGTGACACCTTTGCTGCTTGTGCATATTCCTACATCAGAAAGGAGTTTCTTATTTGCAAGAACCTTGCTGTTCCTAGTCAAGCTTATAGCTGTCATAAATAAGCCCAAATCTACTTGAACTAAGATCAGTACAATTTTATTCCTGATCACTAGAGTTTATGAACTCAATTGTTTTCCTATACAGACAGGTTTTATCAAGTAATTTCAAGTCTGTCAATACAAAACGGAGAATATGCATAAGAGTGTGATATTTCACCATCCGAGTTATGTTTAGCCACCAATGAAGGTCCCATACACTAAACACAGTGTCAAAAATAGGCCTTAAAAGACATGCTTGCAGTAAGAGATTCTACTACTTCAAATCAGAAACACTATGCCAGGAATAACTCAAGAACCTGTACCTGCAAGGGAGAATCTCCAGATGCAGGTTTAACACCTGTTACAGAACATCCCATGATGAGCCCATGCCGGCGAACACCACGATACCACTTCGGTCCAATTCTCTTCAGTTGAACATCCTTAAACCCAGCTTTCTGGAACCATTCAATGTACTCTTCTTCTTTTGGGAAGAGCATCCAAACATCTGCAAAGAAGCGAGACAACCAAAATGTTGGGTACACTGGGCCAATTACGCATGCTTTTCCTCCTAGTTTCAAGACCCTGTATGCTTCCTTGATACCACGTTGCGGATCTGGCCAGTACTCAATACTGAGGAGTCAAAAAATTATAATATATGAGGAAAATTGTGAATCCCATGACTATGGCATAAAATTTACTTTTTTCGAGACAGAGAAGCACCTAAAACTGGCTCCTTATGCACACTTTTCTCAGCAGTTAACTAACGAAACTAATGTAATCGTGGCATATTTTCAGTGTACATATAGTAAAACATATCAATATGATAGCCGGATGACAAGGTGCAAAAAACAGAAGCCACATTCATCTAAATTCTAGATACGGAGAAATGGCCTGAAAATTTGCTCCAGGTGGAGCTTAAAACATAAAAAACTGGAGTCTTATCACCAAATTGGACACAAGACCCATTAAGTTGACTGGCATAATCAACTTTCAACCCAGTTAAAGCAACCACAATTCAACAAAAGGAATTTCCAATTTGGCAAAAAACAAAGGTCCTTTTCAACTAACTGAATCATGAAACACACGAGAATTGAGAAACGCACCTTCCAGCAGAAATATATCTATCAGCATAGTCAGTACTAAGTGGTAGATCCTCTGCATCACCCTCAATAAACTTGCATTCCTTCAAGGGCTCCTTCTCCTTGGCCTTTGCAAGCTGATGCGGGGACTGATCAAGAATGGTAACATTTTTTGCATCCACATGCTTCACTATACCCAAAGTGGTGAAACCAGTCCCACCACCCACATCCACCACTAGCATGTTCCTGTCATAGAGATCAGCAGGCTCAAGTGCCTCATCCCTCATGTCCTCAGTCCAGTGGCCAGGGTTGATTATATGGTCATACACAATAGAGAGGAATCTGTAGAACCAAAAAGCCTCTTTCTTGTGCTGGATAAATCTGGGCTGTGAAGCTGGCCTAGGGGCAGACAAACTGCACTTGGGTGTCACCAAATTGGTCTTGGCAAGTCTAGCACAAGAGATTAAGCTCACTTGAGGCAATTGCTTTCCACTAAAACCTGACACGCAAAACCCCAATCCTTTTCGAGAGATTCCCCTAGTGAAAGTGAGGTTTTCAGCTCCATTGAGCAGAGAGGAGGCCATGATTAGATCAAACAAACAAAGCCCAGAAACACAGTGAGGCAGGCAAAGTTGTGAACTTTCGAAGAATCCACTTGGAAAACTCAAAGGAGTTTATCTTGTGGTGGTTCGTTGCTCATTCAATTTTTGTGATATGCAAGTTGATGAAGCGTGCACAGCTAAAAGGCTGTAAGCCTGTAATTGCTCAGTTATCCTTCTCTTAATGTAGAGTCGCAAGCAGAGTACTAGACCACCTAACCATTAAAACTTGAAACTTGGATGAAGGTGACGTTTGTCCGATTGGCGAATCCAGAGCCACTGGTTTGTGGCGTGGAAGTACAGGGTGAACACTTTCTCTTAAAATTTTGTATGCTTTTTATCGGTAAGTGCAAATTAAAATTAAAATTTTTAATCAAAATATAAATAACATTATTTCGTAACTTTTTTGTATTTTTTGTAAGTCATATGTTATATGTATATTGTTTGTGGTAAAGGCTCAAAAAGTAAAAAAATTTATAGATCTTGTTTAAGAAAGTGTAAATGCAACGATTCTAAAATCTTGGGTTGTCTGTCAATAACAAAAAAGATTAAAGAGAAATGAAGCATATGGGGGACAGAACTAGTCGTAGTCCATTGCTGATGAGTGGGATGTTATTGTCGACACGTCCACTAACCTTGTCAATAGAGGTTAATTGTGCTGATTTTGCTGTGGACACGACGAGGTGGAACCTATTTGGTAATGGCCATGCCTTAGCTCCTGCCATGAGGTAAATATATTCTTCTCCTTCTCTGCCTCACATATTTTTCTGTGTTTTACTTGTATCAAGTAGCTGTTAATCAATTTTATGTTCCATTGATGGCAAATGATCTTTTTTTTTGGGAAAATGATGGCAAATGATCTTGTTGTAGTTGATGATGTATTTTTAATGTAGCCGAGTGTTATTTAAGTAGCTATTACTCTATTTTTCTATTTTCAAGTAGACCACTTGGAAACACTTTCCTGGCCAAATTGATGAAAAAATCTTCAAAGAAATTGGTAGAAAAACGAAATGAAGTTAGTTTTTCATGAATTTTCTTTCATCATCCATACTGTTTTTTTTCGCAATATTGACAAAAATTTCTTAATGTTTATAGTCGATGCCTTGATCTCTACCGGTCTTTCCAAACTTGGATAGACGACTTATGTCAATGTAGGTCTATGCTTTCCTATTTCATGATTCCTCTTCTCTTATCTCTTGTTTTTTAATAAACATATTTTTGTTGAGTGATGCTTCGAACTTGGTAGTCAAAATATATCATTTTTTTAGCCAGTAGTTTTCCTTATTTCTAGCAAGTGTTATTTAGTGGAATTAGTGGTTTCCTTTTTCAGCGTGTGTTTTAGGAAGTTCAATTCAAATATAATGCCTATCTATTAGGCTTTTTCTATTTTTGCATGCAGTAACAAAAAATCTAAATTCTATTTTCCAAAAAAGGCCTTTTACTCCTCTATTTTTCCCCAATAAAAATCTTTGTATCAAAGCATATAGAGTTAGGGAGAGAAAATTAAAACACAGGTAGTCTTCTCTACTCTTTGCTAGGTTGCAGTAGAACTGGGCAAAAAAGAAAAAAAAAAAAGGGGGACAGTGAGAGCAAGAGAAAGCAAACTTTGTAGGGCAAACACAAAATTAAAAGAAAACCATGGCGAGCAATGGTACTAACACTTCATCTTAGCCTCTTATTCCCATATTTAAAGGGGAGACATACCATTTAAGGAGTCTCAAGATGAAGACTTTGTTTAAGTCCTAGCAGCTTTGGGATTTGGTGGAAGACGGGTATGAAGAGCTAAATTCAGCATCGACTCAACCCAATCAACAATTACAGTAAACTAGCAAAAAGGATGCTAAGGCTTTATTGTTCATCCAATCGGCACTGGATGATGAGATATTTCCTGCAATTGTTGCGACAACAACTATTAAAGTGGCTTGGGAGATTCTTAAGAAAGAATATTTGGGAGAAAAGAAGGTAATTGTCATTAAATTACAAACCCTTCACAACAGTTTTAAGAATCTAGTTATAAATGTTAAAGAACCTTTGCATGATTATTTGTTGAGGGTGTCTAGTATTATGAATCAAAGGACATCTTATGGAGAAACTGCCAATGATGAATATGTTATTAGTAAAGTTTTGAGGAGTCTCACTAGGGATTATGATCCTACTGTTAGTGCAATTGAGGAAGCTAATGAGCTCTCAACTTATAATTTTGATTAATTGAGAAGTTCCTCATTAGCACATAAGGCTTGAATTAGTAGACCCCATGAAAAGATGGAGGAGAAAGCCTTTTAAGTCAAGGGGGAGTTTTCCTATAAAGGGAAGACAGATAATTCCGGAGGCTATGGACAAGGTAGGGGTGGCTTCCAAGGCCAATGCCGTGGTTGAGGTAGAGGTTGTGGTCACATCGGAGATCAATGAAAATTTAAGAGCACCATCAAATGTCATTATTGTAGTAAAATTAGGTATAAAAAAGTAGATTGTTGGGGAAAACAAAAAGATGAGCATAAGCATATCAATTATGTCGAGGAGGTTGATGAGAAAAGAAAACTGTTCATGGCTCATTCCCCTGCTAATGCAACAACTGATGTTTAGTTTATTGATAGTGGATGTTCGAATCATATGACTAGAGCTAGGACATTGTTCAAGGACCTTAATAAATCACTCAAAACTGAAGTTTGACTTAAATCCAAGTTAAAGGAAAGGGTACAATCATCATCAAAACCTTGAAGGGTAATGTAAAACTCCTCCATGATGTGCACTTTGTCCCTATTCTAGCTCATAATTTGCTTAGTGTTGGGCAATTGATGAAAGGTGGATATGTTGTTTTGTTTGATAATGCTTGTTATTCCATTACGGAAAAGAAAGTTGGTTAGAAAGTTTTTACTATTCCAATGACACAAAATAATATGTTTCTACTAGATGTGTCAAATGTTGAGAAGTCTGCATTGGTTGCTAAAATTGCTGATAAAAAATTATGACATCTATCTCTTGAAATGCAAATAAGAAACCTTTGAATGTTTCAATAAATTTAAGGCCCTAGTTGAACATCAAAGTTGTAATATCCTAGCTCGATTATTATATTATGTAATGTGCTACATATGCATTTTATAGAGTATTGATATGTGTTTAAATGTTGATTCATTTAATATACTACACTTAGTGATTAATGCCTTATAAGTGAATAATGTTTTGAATTGCTTAGGATACTCACTTTTGCCCATATTTGATTTTAGGTACATTTCAGAAGCGAAAAAGCTAAAGTGAGTCCAACGCACTTCATTTGAGTCGTTTTCTGAAGATTCATAATCTTTTGTCTTCTTGGAGCAAGAAGAAGAAGATTAAAAGAAAAAGAAGATAATTAAATGCCAAGAAAGATGAGGCATATATTGAAAATACAAAGAAGAGGAACATTAAAGTAAGAAAAAAACAAGAAAATGAAAAGAAATGAAGAATGAAGCATTAAAATGTCTCACGACCTTGTTAGAAAAGTTGCACAGTCGTGAGTGCATGTGTCACAACTATGCAACCAGATGCATGGGCATGAGGAATTCCTCACGCCCATGTAAGATAGTGATTTAAGGTATAAAGCAAAGGTAGGTGGACAGTTGCACTTGAATTAAATAAAGCATGAGAATGTGAATTTAATGGGACCGCATTTGGAAGAATAAAAAGTGGACAGTTGGAATGAAAGTATGGGAGGGTAAAGCCTACTCACAGTTGCAGTTGGACAAGAATGAAGAATAAAACAAATGTTGGATGGCTGGAAAGCTTCTCACGATTGTGAGAAGCCTCTCACTGCCATGAGAAGCTACTCACGAGTGTGAAATGTTTAGTCACACCTATGAGGTGTTCTCACACTCGTGAGAATTAACTCACAGGTGTGAGAAAGCTAGGTGTCCCTTAGTTCAAACCTAATTTTTACTACATAAGGAAAGGGTTATGACAGCAAGAAGGGACATTCAGGACAGACCCAGTTGAAAACATATTTCTCTCATTTCTCTTCGGTTTCTCTTCGTTCTTAAATACTGACAATGGCAATGGAGAGGATGGCCAATGGTGAGAGCTTGAAGATGGAGATGGAAGGTTAACTTTCTCGACACTAATTCGGAGGTGCAATTGAGGCCAAGGACCACATTAAGCATATTGTTATTGTGTATCGCTTTCTTTCACTCATTTCAGATTGTCTATGTTATCATGTGTTGATTGATTGGGTATTGTATGAGAATGATTTTAATGAACTATTGAATCGTTTTTCATGAAAACTCATAGCTAGAACTTGAATGCGATACGTAATAGTTGTGTTGAAGGTTGTAAATGGCAACTAATGACAATAAATCGTAAGGATAACGTAGCATAAGTTAAATAGTTTGAGCTTGTATGATTATTGCTTAGATTGGTTCATTTTTCTCACTTATAATGCAGCTATCCAAATAAACTTAAAGAGCTTGTTCTAGGTTTTCTGATAGTTAGGTAACGAGTTCTTTTTAATTAACTACAATCTAAGGAAAAGCCATGATTAACAAAGATTATTATTAATTAATGACCAATAGTCTTAAGAGAGGTGTGAAGATGATAATTCAATGACATACATGAAATTGTTTAGGCCGAGATTAAGCCAAATAACCCGATTTCAAGCCATTCATTAATTTTATCATTTTGTTGCTGATAAATTTTAGTTATTTTTATAGATTCAATTTTACTTTGTTTTCTAATTTGCATCAAACCAAACCCCCACCCCTTTTACTTATATAGATAATTTAGGAAAGTAATTGTATTTAATCTCTAGGGATCAATTTTGGCACCATTGCCGGGGATTACTATCCTTTGCTTTTTTGAATTTATTTATTTTGTTTTGTTTTATTTTTATTTTTATTAACATCTTTCCTTATTTGGTTTGTTATAATGTATGGCACGATCTTCTCACACTGGTGAATTGAAATTTGATCTAGAACTTGAAAGAACAATATGTAGAGCGAGAAGACAAGCTTTACAAAGTTATGAGAATCCATCATTATCTGATAGAAAACTTGAATCTTCATTAGGAATTCAAATAGCTTTAGAATTAATTTATAATTATTCAAGTGATTCTATTTCTGAATTTGATTATGACATGGTTGAATAAAATAATAATCACACTCTTAAGCAATTGGCTTCTCCTGATTTTAATCATCAACCTTTGTGTATTGATTTTCCTGCTATTGATGTTGCTTTTGAGCTTAAATCTGGTCTAATTCAACTTTACCTACTTTTTGTTGTATGCCAAGTGAAGATCCTCATAAGCATCTTAAGGAGTTCCATATGGTGTGTTTTAGCATAAAGCCGGTTGAAATACAAGAAGAACAAATTAAGTTGAGAGCATGCCCATTCTTATTGGGGGACACCACTAAGGATTGACATTATTACTTTGCCATCTGGATCAATCACTACTTAGAATGAAATCTAGAGACTTTTTTAGAGAAGCACTTCTGTGCTTCTTAAGCTAAGAATATTCAAAAGGAAATCTATACAATTCGACAACATCATGGGGAGACATTTTATAAGTACTGGGATTGTTTTAAAAGGTTGTGTGCTAGGTGCTCGTACCATTAGATTAGTGAGCAACTTTTAATCCAATACTTTTATGAGGGGCTTCTGCCATAAGAAAGAAGTATGATAGATGCAGCAAGCAGGGGTGCATTAGTAGATAAGACACTCATTGAAGCTAGAAATCTAATTTCCAATATTGTTGTTAACTCCCAACAATTCAATATTCAAGGGGACCCTAAACCATTGAAGGTTAATGAAGCTAGTACTACTACATTGGAGCAACAAATAGCTAGGTTGACATCTTTAGTGAGTCCAATGGTTGCAAATGGTGCTAGACAAGTCAAGGTATGTGGAATTTGTATAATGGTAGGACATCTTACCGATATGTGTCTAACCTTGTAGGATATTTCAGTGGAATAAGTGAATGCTTTTAGAAGTTTTTTAGGTTACAACAGACGAAGTATGATCCTAGCTATCCTTATGTATAGAAGTCAGAATGGAAGAATCCTACATTGAACAATTATGGACAGTAAGGACAATAACAAAACTCCAACCAACAACCTTATCAAAGATAAGGTCAACCATCAAGATTTGGACCTTCTCTGGAAGAAATGATGAAAACATTTCAACAACAAACAAGAACTAGCATTCAAAATCTGGAGAATCAATTGAGTCATATAGCTACTATGGTTAGCCGATTGGAAAATCAGAATTCAGTTAAGCTTCCTTCTTAAACCATTGTGAACTCGAAAGAGAATGCAAGTGCTATCACTTTGAGAAATGGTAAAGAAATAGAGGCACCATATAAGACTCCTGTTATTGGCAATGATGAAGAATCTAAAAAAGAACTTGAAGTGTCGCTAAAATAAGCGAAAATGGGAACTTAAGTAAATTCTAAATCTCCTATGGTTAAAAATTTTACTAAAACTTTACCTTTTTTTCCTAGCAGGTTTGCTAAACTTAATAAAGAGGAGCAAGATAAGGAGATTTTGTAAATGTTTAAAAATGTCAAGGTGAATATACCTATAATTGATGCCATTAAGCAAGTTCCTCAATATGCCAAATTAATTAAGGAGTTATGCATGTCTAAGAGGAAATTGAGGGGAGATGAGGAAGAAAGTGTGGGGGAGAACATGCCTGCAATCATTCAGAGAAAGCTTCTCCCAAAGTGTAAGGATCTAGGTGCATTTACAATTCTTTGCAAAATTGGTAATACTAGATTTGAAAGGGCAATGATAGATCTAGGAGCTTCAATAAATGTCATGCCATATTCCATTTATACTTGATTGAATTTGGGATCATTGAAAGAAACACGTGTTATAATTTAATTGATTGATGGATCTAATACTTATCCAAAAGGGTTGTAGAGGGTGTTTTAGTGCAGGTTAATGAATTGGTTCTCTAGCTAACTTTTATGTGTTGAACATGGAGGGAGTACCTTCATCTAATTTTGCACCAATCCTCTGGGTTGACCATTTTTGAAGATGTCAAAGATAAAGATCAATGTGGATGTAGGAACATTGACTATAGTGTTTGACGGTGAAATTGTTCGCTTTAATATTTCGAAGCTATGAGGTACCTTAGTGATGTTCATTCTATTTTATTAATTGATGTCATTGATTGTTTGTCTCAAAAATTTTTTGATATGTATGGCAAAAATGAGTTAGAATTCATTCTTTGTATGAGTTTACAGGAAAAGACTTTGCAAAATTCTAACTTAGTCATTACAGATGAGAAGGAAGAAATTGTGCTAGCATTGCAATCATTGCAACTGATACTAAAAAAGTATGCGTTTCTAAGTATTGAACTACCAACATCTCATATAAAATCTCTACCTTCGATTGTGCAGGCACCTATGATTAAACAGAAACAATTACTAGAGCACTTGAAATACGTGTTTCTAGGAAAAGGAGAAACACTTTTGGTAATCATAGCCAATAACTTAACCAAGCATTAAGAAGAAAAGCTCATTCGAGTGCTTAAGGACCACATTAAAACTTTAGGGTGGACCATAGCTGACATCAAGGATATTAGCCCGCCGACATGTATGCATCAAATTCTATTGGAAGAAGGGTCCAAACCATCAAGAGAATCACAAAGAAGATTGAATCATTCGATGATGGAAGTGGTAAAGATGGAGAGTTTGAAGTTGCTTGATTTTAGTATAATCTATCCAATTTCGAATAGTGAATAGGTGAGTCCAATCCAAGGAGTACTAAAGGAAATTGGGATTATGTGGTAAAGAATGAGAATAATGAGTTTGTGCCTGCAAGAATTCAAAAAAGATGGCAAGTGTGCATTGATTACAGGAAGTTAAATGTTGCTACATGCAAGGATCACTTTCCACTTTCATTCATCGATCAGCTGCTTGAATAACTTGTGGGATGATCTCACTACTATTTTTTGGATGAGTATTCAAGATATAATCAAAATGAGATAGCTCCGTAGGATCAGAAGAAAACAACCTTCACATGCCCATTTGGTACATTTACCTACAGAAGGATGTCGTTTGGACTCTGCAATGCCCTAGCCACCTTTTAAAGATGCATGGTAAGTATTTTCTCTGAGTATATTGAACACATTATTGAGGTCTTTATGGATGATTTTACTATCGATGGGGATTCATTTGATGTATGCTTGGATAATCTGAATTGTGTATTTGGACGTTGCATCGAAATTAATCTTATTCTTAATTCTAAAAAATGTCATTTTGTGGTTGAACAAGGAATATTTTTAGGATATGTAATCTCATTTAAAGGAATTCAGCTCGATAAAGCTAAGGTAGAAATTGTGTAAAACTTACCTTATCCTATAAATGTGCAAGAGGTTTGTTCTTTTCTTGGCCATATAGGTTTTTATTACAGGTTTATCAAGGATTTCAGTAAGATATCAACAAAACTCTATCTTTGTTATAAAAGGATGTACCCTTTAAGTTTGATGAGGGATGCAAAGAAGCATTTGACATGTTGAAAGAACTTTTGAGTTCAGCATTGACCATTCATCCTTAACTGGAGTCAACCATTTGAGATTATGTGTGATGTGAACAATTTTGCTATAGGTGCCATCTTTGGTCAAAAATGTGGCAAGATGACTCATGCTATTTACTACACTTCCTGAACACTTAGTCCAACACAATGTAACTATTCCACCATTGAAAATGAGCTTTTAGCTATTGTGTTTGCTTTGGATAAATTTAGACCTTACTTGCTTAGTTCTAAAGTGATTGTATATTCTAATCATACACCATTACGGTACCTTTTGTCAAAGAAAGAAGCAAAGCCAAAGCTTATTAGATGGATTCTCCTACTCTAAGAATTCAATTGGAGATCAAAGACAAGAAAGTTTTTGAGAATTAAATCGCGAATCATTTGAGTCTGAAGAAGCTTGTTCATATTGTTTTACAAAATATTTATTGGTAATTTCACCTATAACTCTTGTGAAGGAGGATGATTTAGTATCATTGCAATAGTATCATTGCAATAATTGTTTTCAAATGAGCAATTACTAACACTTCAAGGTAAGGTTCTATAATATGTTGATATTGTAAACTATCTAGTGAATCATGAGATACTAATGATTTGAGTAACACTAAACTGAACAGGGTAAAAAGTGAGTCAAAATATTACATTTAGGATGATCGTTAATTGTGGAATTGTTGTTCTAACTAAGTTATTAAGAGATGTGTGCTTGAATATGAATATGAATCAATTTTGAAATTTTGCCATTCGTATGCTTGTGGTGGTCATTTTGGGCCTAATATAATTGCTAGGAAAATTCTTAAATGTGGTTTTTATTGGCCAAATATTTTTCTTGACTCTTATATGTTATGTAAATCATGTGAATAATGTCAGAAACAGGGTAATTTTTCCTATAGAGATCAAATGCCCTTATCTCCAATACTTGCATGTGAAATTTTTGATGTATAGGACATCGATTTTATGGGACCATTTCCTTCTTCTTTTGGTTTTGTTTACATTTTGTTGGCTATGTATTATGTTTCTAAATGGGTGGATGCTAAAGCCACTATAACTAACGATTCTAAGGTTGCTGCAGAATTTGTCAAGTCTAACATTTTTGCTAGGTTTGGAACACTGGAAGCATTGATTAGTGACAGTAGTTCTCACTTTTGCAATCGATTAGTGAAAAATCTTTTAAAGAAGAACCATGTCCTTCATAAGGTGTCTACGACCTATCATCCAGAGATGAACAAGCAAGCAGAGGTATCAAATAGAGAAACCAAGTCCATCCTTGAGAAAATGGTGAGCCCAAATTGTAAAGACTAGATTCAGTGACTTGATGATGCTCTTTGGGCATATATGACCACATGTAAGACATCGATTGGCATGTCTCCATACCGACTGATTTACATAAAGTTGTGCCATCTTCTAGCAGAAATTGAGTACAAAGCCTTTTGGGCCATTAAGCAATGCAATATGAAGATGGACCCAGTAGGTGAACAACGAAAACTATAACTGCTAGAATTGAAAGAACTTAGGATTGAATCTTATGAGAATATAGAAATTTACAAGGAAAAGATGAAACAATTTCATGATAGGATGATTGTTAGGAAGAATTTTGTAGTTAGAAAAAAAGTTCTTATTTTTTTCTTTACCATTCATGACTTAAGTTTTTCCCAAATAAATTGCATTCCCATTGGATTAAACCTTTTGTTGTTACTAATGTTTTTTCACATGGTACAATTGAAATTGAAAGCTTACAGACAAACAAAAAAATTCAAAGTCAATAGTCATTGATTGAAACCCTTCTATGAAGGATTCCAAGTGGAGGATGTGGAAGTGATAGGGTTATAAAACCCTTATTATAAAGACTGAGCAAAAGTGGAGTCAAGCCAATGACGGTAAACAAAGATATTGCTTGGTAGGCAACCCAAAGGAAGTTGATTTTTGTCTCTTTACATTTTCACAATTGCTATTTTCCTTAAATTCTCCATTTTTTTTGCATTTGATGTTACATTAGGGACAATGTAAGTTTTAAGTGTGTAGGTGGGAATCTTAGTTTGTTATTAGCTTTTATGTATGATTTGAGCTTAATTATTGCTTATGTAACTTCTTAGGCGTCAAAATAAAATAAACAAAATAAAAAAATTTCTCGTCTTCTATTGCTTTTAAGATTATTTAGTCATAATTAGAGTGTGAATTGACTAGAAAAATCCATGGCAACCTTAGCATGTACTTTTGCTCTTGTGATTGGATAATGTGCATTATTGTTAGAAGAGCAGTGACTAGTGGTAGACAAAAACCAATAAGGTTTTGAGCCATATTAGACTGACACATTCATATTGATCTTATTGTCTTTTGTTTTGTGTGACCTTCATGACATATACATCCTTACTTTGCTTTGATTTTCTATTTGAGACCATATTTTTATCACATGCATTTTTATGAAAATGATTAGGCATTCTTTGTTGATTACGAGCTATATTAGCCAAATAACCTACCCAATTATATGAATTTTCCTTTGTTAACTCCTTAGAGCTTTGTTAGCCTTTTCTTTTGTATAAACCACATTACATGCATCTAACCAAACTAAGCCTTAAAGCTAGTGGAGCATTTGTTAATTCTTGATGAATCTGATTGTACAAAAACCTAAGTTAGGCGTATGCATATGTTTGTTAATATGCCATGTTATGAATCCCATATTGATGTAGCTTCTATCACTGTTACATTTGAAAAAAAGAAAAAGAAAGAAAAGAAAAGTAAAAAAAGAAAAAGAAAAAGAAAAAAGTGAGTTTGCGTAAAAGTATCAAGGAGGAAATACAATTGTTGTGAAAAGTTGTTAATTATTAGTTTATCTTCCTTAAGTTGTATTGATTGGGTGTCTGAATATATTGCATATAAGTCAAATGTTGTTTTGGATAGAGCAAAATTTGTTGTGTTATGTTAATGTGGCTTATAGTCTGAGAGCTTAATTAAGTTGTGAAACATAATTGTTGCATTCTTCATGGCTAATGGTATCCAGTTTTGAATGAATGTTAACTTATGCACTTAATATCTCGTTGAGTGTTACTTTTGTTTCACTAACTTGATGGCTTTTATGCTACACCACCCAAAATACATTTCACTTACCCTTACCTACATTACAGCCCTAGAAAAGTCCTTTGATTCATGATTGTGCATGTGGCTTTTAGTTGTGGAGAAATGAAATGATATGAAAAGTTATGGATTGTAGTGATTATGAATGGTGTTTGAGTGTACCCATGGAAATATCTTGTTTAAACACCTTTTGTCCAAGTCTACCTTTAGATTACTCAATTTCTAAGGGTGGTGAATGGTGATCAATCATAAGTAAAAGCTTTGAATGTTGAGTTATTGCTATAGGTTTTGAAAGTCATTCATCTTTACTTATGGTTATCTATTCTTTGGAAATATGGAAAATGAGTAAAAGTTTTGGTTTGTGATTTTGATTTTGACGATTTGCCCAAGGACGGTCAAAAGCTAAGTGTGAGGGAACTTGATATATATTTAAATGTTGATTCATTTGATATACTACACTTAGTGATTAATGCCTTATAAATGCTTAGGATACTCACCTTAGCCCATATTTGATTTTAGGTACATTTTAGAAGCAAAAAAGCTAAAGTGAGTCAAAAGCATTACATTTGAGCCGGTTTTTCAAAGATTCACAATCCTTCGTCTTCTTGGAGTAATAAGAATAAGATTCAAAGAAAAAGAAGATAATTAAATGCCAAGAAAGATAAGACATATGCTGGAAATACAAACAAGAAGAATATTAGAGCATGAAGAAGACAAGAAAATGAAAAGAAATTAAGAATGAAGCATTAAAATAAGGAGAATGAGGTATAATCCTTATTTGAAGAGATTGAGGATGATAAGCTCGAAATTGCAATATGAGATAGTAAATTTTGAACTCTAAGGAAATTGAATGGTTTTTATATGAATAGGATATTATGTTAATGTCTTATGATATGATATTAAATGATTGATTTGCTTCCAAAGAAGCAGGAAATAACAAAGGTTCACTAAATAGTTCACTACTGATTGCGGATTTGAAATTTGAAAGTTAAGGAGTCCATATGAGGAAGAAATACAAGAAAAAAATATGATTGAGTTTTGTTCATAATTAGATAAAATGAGAAATGGAATGTTTATTATTCAGAAGTATATAAGAACATTTTTTATGGGGAATCCCAATCAAGGTTTTGTTTGTAGTAATCTAAGTAAATGTGAATCTTGATAATGTTAAATGTATGGTTTGATGTATGGTTAAGTTAGAAAAGTTATGAATAAACTGATTATTAGTGATAAAGTGAAAGCAACAATTTAAAAAAGGAATTTCACATGAAGATAAGTTGCAAATTCTAAAAACATTTTATTGAGAGGTAACGCTACGTTGATGTTAGGTCAGGAATTGTGTGTACTAGTCATAGCTGAACTTAAGAAAGAAATTTCAGATTATATCACTCTTCAGTGTATGCTATGCATTTAGGAACACAAAGAGGCATCATAATTTGAAAGTGCATTATGATCGATAAAGTATGAAAAAGGCGATAGCAAAATATATGTTTAAATGCTTGTGAAATCAACAAGTCAAGGCTTGCTAATATCATCATGGAAAGGAATATTTTTTCTTAGACAATATGACAAGTTAAGCCCATGATATGTTAGTCCCTGTAAAGCGATTAACATAATGGAAGCACAAAGAGTGGATAGGAAGTCAATATCCATATTTTTTAGATTACTAAGTTTTTTTAAAATTTTGAGGACAAAATTTTTATGAGGGGAGAATTTGTGATATGTTATTTCGATTGTGGCGTTGAATAATATATTGTACATGCATTTTATAGAGTATGCTCTATTTATGGTATACTATAGTACTTTAAGCATTTAAATTTATTATTGAGGTCATAATAGAGATCACAGATAGATTAGAGATAGTTTTGGACTCAACTAAAAATTTCTCAAAAAATTGTCAAAAACTCCAAAAGGTTACAAAATTAGTCTTAATGAGCTTTAAAATCCCTGAAATGTGCTTTAAGGATTTAAGTGGCACTTTTGAATGGAATCTAGATGATTTCGACGAATAGTATTTCTAGATGAACAATGAATCTTAGTGAATAGTATTTTCACTTGAATAGTGAATTTGAGGAAGTAACTTCGAAAGTTTGAAAAATATCTGTAATAGGTATTAGAGTCTAATGATAATGAAATGGATCGAAAATAAGTCCAATCGGATGAATTTTGGGAGTTCTGAAAGTTCATGTTTAAATGCTCTTTTTAGAAAATAATGGGTATTGAGGATTTTAAAACTATTCAAAAAAATCTTAAAACATCCAATCAATAAAGATTGAGCCTAATTCAAGTATTTTATGGTCAATTTGATGATAAGAGGGTTGTGGAATATTTTTGAAATTTAATTCATTTAGTTGGTGAATTAAATGCATCAAAGGGCAAAGTTCTGCTATAGCTATGGAGGAATGATCCAAAACATTTTTCATGCTCTTCTACCTTCAATCAAGCATCCAATAAAGTTATATAACCATTCAAGTGAAGAAGAAGAAGAAGAAAATGGGTCTGCAAGTTTACTAATCTTTTTGAAAATTTTGATTTGTAGGATTATCGGTTAGATTTATTTTTAATGGTGTAAATTCCACCCTTTAGATGATATATCAAGGTTTTATTGCATTGGAAAAAATTGGGAGAAAAAAATCAAGTGAATCTGGTGTATCGAACCTTGTTCAAAGGTGATATATATTGCCTAAAGTGTTTTATTTTGTCATTTGATGATTTAAGATTCATGAATGGCATTGGGAAGCTAGTTTAGTGATGGAAGAATGAAAGAAAAAAACCATGGAAATGATTGGATGAGTTTTTGGCCATGGCTATGGTTGTTAATATGATATGATCCAAAATCCTATTTTGATATTTTATGATATTTATAGCATGATTTTAATGCTAATGAAGTAAAGAAATAATTTGGAATTGGTTTTGATTGAAAGTTAGTTTTGGGTGCATCATTTTGTCAAAATTTGTTAATGAAATTTTATGGCTTAAATGGGTGCATTAAAATGTTGTAGAAGTAAATCTAGATTGGTTTTTAAGTGTTAGAAATCAAATGGAATTAAATTGGAAGAGTTTAATGTACAATATGTTAAGTTTAGCCTTAAGGACAATTTTAGTATAAAAATATGGTTATGAAGTAAATACCATGTGAATAAGATTAAGGATATTCATTAAGTGTATTTTGGGTGTTGGAATTATTAAATAAAGTGTTATGTTATTATTTGGAAAAAAATATAGTATATGGGGTGCATGTGGAAAGTAATAAAGTCAATATGGTTTATGGTATATTTAATTAGAAAGTATATTAAGGAGTTAAATGTATTGGCATTAGGTTTTCGAATCAAAAAACAAAGTCAACTAAAGGGTTTTAAAGTCGTGAAAAGGAAACTAACTAGTTGTGAGTGTACTCAACATAAATAAGTGTACTCAACATAACTATTGAATGTCGGACCAAGGTCTGATGATAAATGTGAACGACAATGTGGTAGTGAATATGACTGTGTAATATTGAGCACTTTTGATTGATTGAGTATATGTGATGCATTTCATTACATGAATGCATGAACAAATAATGGCAGTTGTGACTTAAGTAGCCACCAAAAAAGATCTTAAAGCTTATAATGTGATTAAAAGTAAAAGGCTTATTATGTATAATGAGCTTTGTATCCCCAACGGATAAGGGATAGTTATCAATAAGCCTGGTATCCACAATGGATACGAGAAAGTTATAGGCTCTCGATTATAACAATGTAATAATTAGAAATGAATCTCATGAGCATTGCATATACATTTAATATGTATGTTTGAATGGTTGAAATGTATTGTTGCATTGTGTTGAATGAGAACGTGAAAATTGTGAACAAAGTGTTATGTGATGTTACATGATGATAAGTGAAATAATGTGAATTATGTGATTGTATATGTTGACATGTTATATGATTTGAGTGAACCATTCGCAAAACTCACCAAAATTGCAACATTGACATTTCAAGTTCGAGAGAGATGATATAGCTTCTAAGTCATATTATAAGAGAGCTAGCACTGATTTTAGATAGAAGACATGGCTCAAAGGTCAGTCAATTGAGACTGAAGGACTTAGATAAAAGTTTTGTATAATTCCTAATGTATGTAGCATGTTATGTGTACAGAGATGTAAACTATGATTAGTTTTGATAATGTACACACATGGATGTTTTGTGAAGCTACAATGTACATATTCAGTTTTATGAAATGAAATGAGAAAATTTTGGGTTTTTAAATATTGTGATATTTATGCTTTTAATGATGATGCCATGATTTAGTTAGAGACGTGACTGCTCTAGCATGCCATTATTATAGTTTATGTGCTGGAATGTCCTAAGGATATTCTGGTATGTACTCTATGGTAATAGGGTCCTACAACTCTTGGTATCAGAGCATGGTTGTCATCTATAGAGATATATAGGAATATTAGACATGATATATAGTGAGAAATGTGGATAGTAATTAAAGTTATTGTCTATTATAGGTCATCTGCCAAAGGTAATCAAGTGGGACAATCACTAAACTAGAATTAGTGGGAGCCAGTAGAGAGTCTTCTGTATCTCGATATGAGAGAATGCCTCCAAGAATTCCTAAGAGAAGGAAAAGGAGGTATGATAAACTATAAAAGCAGGGGGTTGTGGACTTCTATGGAAGTACAGACCCTACAGAGGCTGAGAGATGGTTAGAGAGAATGGAGAGGATCTTTGATCAGATGGATTACGAGCCGGACAAGAAGTTCGACTACATAATTTTCTTATTGCGAGGCCCAGCTTATCAGTGGTGAAAACTTGTTCCAAGATGTACCACTAGGCCTTGTAACTTGAAGTGGTAAGACTTTTTGAAGGTCTTCAAGGAGCATTACATGCCCAAGATCTACTTAGACAGAAAGATGAAATAATTTCTGTATCTGAAGTAAGACAATGTATCTGTGGCTAAATATGAGATCAAGTTTAATGAACTGATAGGATATGCTACTGCTTTGATTCCTATTGAGAAAGACAAGTGTAGGAGATTTGAAGATGAGTTGAACATGGAGATTAGGATAAGGCTGGCAATCACCAGCTTGAGCAGTTTCACTGAGTTGAGAGCTGCCTCGATCAGAATTAAGCAGCTATTGAGAGAGGGACAAGTAGAGTATAGGCAAGGGTTTAGAATGAAGAGGTCCAATGGACCTTAAGGTAGTTCTAGTAGAAGGTTTAGAAAGTGCTAGAATAGATCTTTTCGACCACTGGCTCGATCAAGACAGTTGAGGTCTAGACAGAGAGGTAGTTTCATACAGTCTGGAAGTGGAAGGGGTGCAATAGCGAGTCAGTTACCAAATTATGAGCATTATAGGAAGAAGACAGTGGTGAGTGCTAGAAACTGACTGGAGCTTACCTTAGATGCAGCTCTTTTGCTCATCAGATCAAAGATTATTTCGTTATGTATAGAACACAGTCTGGAAGGACAGGAGGAGTGGTAACTGAGACAATTGTCCAGCAAAGCTGAGCTAGTGGGTCTGGACAGAGAGGCCGTGGCAGGATGAGCTCTGGGAGTCCTACTGTCAAGAATGAGGCACGGAGCAACCAACCACAATCTTAGGCCTAAGAGTAAGTGGTGACCAAATAGGAGGCTTAGGATTCTCCAGATTTCGTTACATGTGTGTTGCTTATTTTTACTTATGAAGCTTTTACATTGCTAGATCCTGAATCCATACATTCTTTTATCGTACTGCATCTGGCATCTAGGTTTCATTGTGATAGAGAACTATTGGAACATGGATTAAAGGTGAATACACCGATAGGTAGTACTACAATAATAGGAGAAGTCTACAAAAGGTGCTTGATTCCAATTGATTAGGCAAAATTGGAGTTAGACTTGATTGTACTACAGTTAAGGGAGATAGACATTATCCTAGGCATGGATTGACTCACTGCTCATAGGGCTATCATGAAGCGCTATAGTAAAGAAGTGATAGTAGAATCTCCTGATCAGTCGAAAGCAATTTTTCCAGGTATTAGTTAAACAGTGCCAGCTAGACTGATCGCATTCGTCAGTGCATTAAGGTTGTTGCAAAGGGATGGGAAGATTATTTGGCTCACATCATCGATACTCGAAATGAGCAGAATGTGTAGGACATTCCTGGATAAGTTTCCTGGATATTAGGAAATAGAGTTTATGATTAATCTGGTTACAAGTGCTGCTTCTATATCTATTCCTCCATATAGGATAGCACCTGTGGAACTTAAGGAATTGAAGGTTATAGGAGTTATTGGGAAAAGATTTCATTAGACTCCATATATCAACATGGGAAGCTCCAGTCTTATTTATGAAGAAGAAAGATGGAACTCTAAGACTGAGCATCGATTATAGGCAACTAAATAGAGTAACAGTGAAGAACAAGTACCCGTTGCTTAGAATTGATGATTTGCTTGATCAGTTGTAGGGAGCTTGGGTGTTCACTAAGTTAGACTTGAGATCTAGGTACTATCAATTGCAGATAGCAGATGTTGATGTATTGAAAAGTGCGTTCAGGAGCAGGTATAGGCATTTTGAGTTTTAGTCATATCATTTGGGTTAACTAATACCTCAGCTGCATTTATGGCTTTGATGAATAAGGTGTTTCAGCCATTCCTGGAGCGTTTTGTAATTGTGTTTATCGATGACATCTTAGGGGGTGCTTGGTTGATGGGTTTGGGAAGGGGTTAATAGATAAGGAATAAAAAGTGAGTGGTTCGTTGTTGATTATAATTATAGGGGTAATGGTTTGATATCTCACTTTGGGGGAATCCTCCATATCCCTCATTTGGTAGCGGAATGAAACTCATTCTTTAATAGACTCATTTTTTAAAAATATTTTTAATACTAATTAATTAAATACAATTAATTAATTAATTAAAATATAATTAATTAATTAATTAAAATATAATTAATTAATTAATTAAAATATAATTACTTAATTAATTAAAATATAATTAATTAAAATAATAATATTATTAATTAAGTGCATTATAATTAATTAAAAATATTTACAAACCAACCAATATCAATGGTAATAGTAATCATTCATTTCTCTTAACCAACCATCATAATTATAATGATAATATCCATTCTCATTCATCACTATATTCATTCTCATTCCTATTACCATTCTCTCGTACAAACCAACCGCCCCCTTAGTATACTTAAAGAGTATAGAAGAGCACGTTGAGTATTTGAGAGTAATCTTACAAGTTATGAGGGAGAAACAACTATATACCAAATTCAATAAATATGAGTTTTAGCTTAATCAAGTTTAGGTCATATAGTGACTGGACAAGGCATACAAGTGGATTTGAAGAAGATAGAGGCAGTAACGAAGTGGGAGGCTCTGAAGAATGTGACAGAAATCCAGAGTTTCCTAGGAATAGCTGGATATTACCGGAGGCTTATCAGGGGGTTCTCATTAATCTCAACCCCTCTAGCTAAACTTCTAAGGAAGAATATAGTTTACAGATGGAATGATGAATGTCAGAAGAGTTTTGAGGAGTTAAAGCATCAATTGACTATAGCACCGATGGTAACTATTCCATCAGGAATTGAAGGATAGGTAATATATATTGATGCTTCACATCAAGGATTGGGATATAGTTTGATTCAGTATGGCAAGGTGATAGCCTATGCATCGAGACAATTAAGGTATCACTAGATTAATTATCTAGTACATGATTTAAAGCTTGCTACAGTTGTTTTTGCTTTAAAGATATAGACACACTATCTGTATGAAGAGGCATTCCAGATATACACCGATCATAAGAGTTTAAGTTATCTGTTAATTCAGAAGGAATTAAATACAAGACAAAGGAGATGGATAGGGTTGTTGAAAGACTATGACTGTACTATTGAGTATCATCCGAGAAAAGCTAATGTGATGGCTGATGCATTGAGTAGAAAGTCGAATAGCAGTGTAGCTCAGATTCAGTTATAGAGGTTACCGAGCTTAATTCAATTAAGAGCTCTAAATGTGGAGTTGAATCTAAAGCAAAATGAGGCATTGATTTCTACGTTGAAATTGAGGATGATGTTACATGACAGAATCATAAAGGTATAAAGTACAGATCTCGATATGATGAAGCTTATTGAGAGATTGAAGATGAAACCGGATTCTAAGTTTGAACTGAGAGATGACACTGTGGCTAAAACAAAGTTTGTGTGTGCCTAATGTGGATCAATTGAGGAAGGAAATTTTGGAGGAAGCTCATATAGCCGCTTATGCTATGTATCATGGTACCACCAAGATGTCTAACACGTTGAAGTAACATTTTTGGTGGCCTAGGATGAAGAAGCAAGTAGCAGAGTATGCTTCTAAATGTTTACATGCCAGCAGATTAAGGCTGAGCATCAGGCCCTGATTGGGAAGCTATATTCGATACCTATTTTGGAGTAGAAATGGGAACAAATTACCATAGATTTCATTATAGGATTGCCAAAGACTCCGAGGCAAAATGACGTTATATGGGTTATGGTGGACTGATTGACTCAGTCAGCCTATTTCTTACCAGTGAGAAACTCAGTCAACCCATTTCTTACCAGTGAGAGAGAATAACTCACTAGACCAGTTAGCCGCTATGTAAATGAGGTGGTTATACTACATGGGGTTCTGGTGTCCATTGTATAGGACAGGGATTCCAAATTTATTTCGAGATTCTGGAAGAGCTTACAGTTGGCTATGGGTACAAAGTTAAACTTTAGTACTGCATTTCATCCTCAAACAGATAGACAAAGTGAGAGGACAATCAAAACTGTTGAGGATATGCTCAAGGCATGTGTATTGGAGTTTCAAGGAGCATGGAATCAGTATATAGCATTGATTGAATTTGCTTACAACAACCATTATCACAGTAGTATCGGAATGGCACCGTATGAGGCATTGTATGGTAGGAAATATCGATCACCTCTATATTGGGATGACAAAGGGCTCGAGAATAGTTGAAGGCCCAAAATTGATACAAAATACTATAGACAATGTGAAACTGATCCGATTAAGATAGTGGAATATCAAACAGAACAGTTGAGAAACTGAGTAATTTCACTAGTGAAAGTCCTTTGGAAGAATCACTCGAGTGAGGAAGTAACTTAGAAAATAAAGGAGCACATGAGGAGACAATATCCCCACCTATTCGAACAACCAGGTAAGAATTTCATGGACAAAATTGCTTAAGGAGAGGAGAATTGTAACATTCTGCTATCCCATGTTAAGGGTCAGAACCCCAGAATAATGTACTCGAGAGTTTATTGAGAAGTTAGAAATTGCATTTGATGCTTATGCATAATATAGCATACACACACATGTGATGATTACTCATTATACACATTAAAATGATTGTATATGCATTCATTGACATTTTTTGGGTATAATTGATTTATAAATGTGATTTTATTAAGAATTGTGGATTATATGTCTTAAAAATTGATTTGGTGATTATAATTATTGATTTGGAATTTTTAGTGAAATTAGGAAATTTATGAAATATTGAGGATTTTTGGACTAGAAAAATACCAAGCGGTAAGACATTGATTGATAGTAGTAGAAATAGGTGTCAAATGGCAGCTAAAATAAATGGCTAATGGGATTAGGATTTGTTAAGAAAATGATATTGAAAATTGGGAGACAATTGGAGTAGAATTTGGAGACAAATAGACTAGTTAAATAAAAGATTAAGGAGAGACTATAGGAAAGTGACATGTGGCAAGCGACAAGTGTCACTTGCCACACCATATGCTATAACCCACGAAACTCTCTCAAAGTGAAAGACCATCTTCACCTTTATTTGTCTTTCACTGTATCCATTTGTTTTCACCTCTTATTTATTCTTTCATGCTATTCTTCATCTTCTTCACCTACAATACTCATTTTCTAACCCTCTCAACGCAAGCTTTGTTCTTACCCTTTTTGCTACTTTCATTTTGTTATCTAGTAACTATCACTAAAAGACCTAACCCTACAACCTTTGACTGTTGATGGTTGTGTATCATGGAAAGCTAGGTTCAAGTGATTCTGAAGAGTTTAGAGTTTTAAACAAGTAAGTATTGTATGGTTCTTCTTGTTATGTAGAATGAAACATGCATCATGATAGTTAGTTGTTAAATGTTTATAAAATAAGGTTGTTTATTTGCTAAAATGTGAATAAGAAACTTGGATATGTCCATGCCTTACTTTTGCATATTTGATGAACAATATTTCTTAAGATGTTAATGAGATTATTTTTAAGATAGAAAGATCATTATGATGTTGTAAAAAGAGTGAAGAAAAATTTGATAGGTAAATGGGTGTTTCATGCTCTATTTTCACTGCTTATATACGTGGATCTCATTGGTTGTGATAGGTTGTTGTTAGCCTACAAATTTTATCCCCTACTTAAATTGATTTGTAGTATAGTGAAGTAAGGGTATCGTCCCACAGAGATCAAAACACAAGGAAGATTTTTTCAC
>JAOSBK010000004.1:14290761-14301799 GCA_027568895.1 Erythroxylum shatona
ATAACCACATCTATTACATAATTTATATACAAACATACGTATTTCATAATTTTTATAATTCTAAATTTCACTCAAAATCGGGGTCCAATAGTGTTTGAACGGGAATGATTGAATATGAATATGATGCATTTCATACATGAATGCATGACCAGATAATGATAGTTGTGACTTGAGTAGCCATCAAAAATGATCTTAAAGCTCTGAAATGTGATTAAAAGCCAAAGGCTCGATATGTACAATAAGCCCTATATCTACAATGGGTACAAGACAGTTATCAATGAGCCCAGTATCCACTATAGATACGGGACAATTATAGGCACTTAGTCGCAACAACGTAATAATTGACAGTGGGTCACATGATCATTGCATATACACTTAATAAGAGTGTTTGACTTATTGAATTATAATGTGGACATGTATTTGTGTGAAAATGGGTATGTGAAGTAAATGATATATGATGCGATTTGCTAAATGGAATATGACTCAGCATGATGAATCGATAAAAGTGATGAAAATTATGAGATTATATGAACTGTATCTATTATGTGATTGAGTGAGCCATCAAGGATGGTCACTCACTGAGTTTTGCAAAACTCCTCCAAAATTTGCAATATTTTTCAGGTTCAGAGGAGATATTCAGTTAGGCTAATTGAAGTTTAGCCACTTAAATCAAATATGGACTAAGGGTCGGGATTAGTTTGCACCTACATATGTCTTCAGTGATTTTTGTTTTGAACTATAATTCCATAAATATTGTACAATGAGTTTGCAAATGATTTGACAATGAAATGACATTATGATTACAATTGTTTTGTATCTGAAAAAGGCCCAAGTGAATGATGAATTCTAATGATTTGTAAGATGATTATCACACTTGTGAATGGAAATGTTTAAAAATATAGTGGGCTCCATTTGATTATTAATTTCTGTATATGCGTATATTGAAAAAAAGAAGAAGTTTGTAATGAGTTTTGATTGAATGACTGCTCTAGCATACCACCCTTGCAGAGTACGTACTCGGTATCACTCAGGATGTCGAGTACGTGTCTAACGAGAGTGGAGTGTTACAATAACAGTCTTTTATTAAAATTAAATCTATTTAATTATAATTAAAATCAAATTCTGTTTGTAATTAATTTAATTTTAATAAAATTAAATATCTCATATTTGATTCTCAAAGTTTCTCAAACTTTATAATTAAGTCCAACTTAATTAAATTAATTTTTCTTTTACAAATTGCTCTTTAACCTGTGACCCATTAGGTTCCTAATAAATTAGCAATGATTATAAACTCTAATTCTAATTCACAATTAGAATTAGATAAATTAAAACTTCTTTTAATTTATCTTTAATTCTCCAATTAAGTAATTCATAATCATAAATCATGATTGACGTCTAGTAATATGTCATGATTACCCAAATATTAGGATGTCAAAGTGATTGACTTAACCTATCCATACATAGCTATAATGTATAATTTAATCCTTTCGTCATTCAATATTCTAATTGGATAGAGTATAGATATAATGTCTACTCCTATCATCCAATCATGTTCATTCTTGATAATTAGTAATTGATTTATAATTGAAATTTGAAAACTCCTTTTTAAATATCAATTCACTCTGACCAGAGAATTTCATAAACTATTACTAATCAATAACAACATAATATTCTCTCTAATTACTTTAGAGTGATGAATCCTATATTGACTTACTCAACTATCTACATATGGTTCATACTATATCCAATTACTGTCGACTGAATTATCTTAGGACGATTCATAAGTAGCATCAAAATACAGTAATTCTCACACTAGATACCTAGGTAATCTCAAGTCTGATGATCAATCATACAACTACCATTTTGAGATAATCTATAGACACATAAGTAATATTCCATTCGGAATTCTCATAATAGGGTCAGTTCAGTGACTTATTCTCTAATAATCACCCACACATTAGTTTAAGTATCTCTATATTTTAATTTATGAGATTAACTACTTTCTTCATAAGAAAGAAACATAATGTGTGCTAGTTTTATCGTTTCAACAACATCCAGTCTTGATGAAACTACAACTAGGAACATTTAGGAATAACGTTTAAGTGTAAATTGAATCTCATAATTATGATCTCATCATAATTTCAATTACACACTAATTATTCCAAGGATTTTATCTTTAGTATTAAAACATAAAATATCAATTAAATTAATACATAAAGATAAATAAAGCCTTTTCATTAATTCAAAATAATGTCATACATTAATTTGCATCCAATTGATTGGCTGCAAGGGCATAAACTAACAGTTTTTCTTACTGATTGACTTCAAACGTAATCCACCAGCCTCCTTCGGTTGATAGATATTGTAACATCCTATTACCCATGTTAAGGCTAAAATAGTAAATATGAGAGTTATTGAGAAATTAAAAAGCACATTTCATGCTCATGCGTATTATAGCATACACATACACTTGAGTATTGAATTGTTGCACATTAAAATGATTGTACATGCATTCATTGACATTTTTCAAGTATAACTGATTTTTTTTAATGTGATCATATTGAGAATTATGGTTTGTATATGTTGAAAATTGATTTGGAAAGTATATGCATTGAATTAGAATTTTTGGTAAATTTTAGGAAATTTCTAAAAATTTAGGTAATTTTGGACTAGGAAAAATGTCAAGTGGCAAGAAAACTGATAAATAGTAGAAAATTTGATAAATTATTTTGTGATTTATTGATGAGTGTCATTAAAAAATGACAGGCAATTGGAGTAGAAATTTGATTTGATTAGACTAGTTAAAGGAAGGAACCTAATTTAAAGCTATAAGAATAAGACATGTGGCAAGTGGCACATGTCACTTTCCAAGCCATGTCTTAAGATCACTGTTCTTTTAATTAAAAGACTACCCTTGTCTTATTTCTCACGATTCTCTTGTGCTTTCTTCATCTTCTTCGTGGCTTACTTTCTTCTTCTCCTCCATTTTCATTTTCTCCATTCACTCTCACCTCCACCAACGTTGAACCAGCTCTCTCATCTTTCAATTACTACCTCCTTCATGTTATCTTCTTCATTGCCACAAGAAAACCTAAACCTTCGAATCTCCATGATGATGTATGTGGGATGCATGGAAAATTAGTGATTCTTGGTGTTCTTGATAAGTTTGAAGAATTGGAAGCTAAATCAAGTAAGTAGCTTGTTAATCTTCATAGGTAGTGTTTAATGAAGCTTTTATGATGATAGTTAGAGGTTAAGTGGCTTAAAGTGGTGTTTTATGTATGATGAACGTAAGTGATGAATAGTTGATGTAAATGCCTTGCTTTTATATATGTATGATGAGTAATAATTCATAAATTGTTTTAGAGATGTTTTAGAGGTAGAATGATCATCATAATGGTGTTAGGATGAGGGCAGAAAATTGCTATGCACATGTTTTGTTTTTGAGTTAATGATCAAATATAGATCATGATTTATTTGTGAATGATATTGAGTTGAAATGAAGTTGAGAATGAAGAGTAAATCAAGTAGGAAAACTGATATTTGTACAAATTGTGTTAGGTGTTAAATCTGGAAAATTGGAAGATAACTGCTGGAAAATGTAGCAATAGCATGTTCACTGATTATGCTTTTGTGTTTTAGCCATAACTTACTATGTAGTTATCCAAATGAGATTATTCTTAATTTTTATTAAACTAGAAACTTATGGATACATTTTTCATGAAGACATCGAATTTAAATTCTATCTTTAAGAGTCTCAAAATTTGACATGAAATTAAGGACTGGGTGCAGCAAATTGGTGGATGAATGTATATGATATATTCTGTTTTAAGTGTATGAGAATGTGTTCTATTTTAAGTGTTTATGATCAAGTAGGGAATATAAATTGTGTATGGATGATGTTGAGTTGAAATTAGGTATACTTGAAGAAGTTATCAACTTGAGATGATGAATGTTGAATATGAATTGTTTGAGACATAAGAATGAGATATGTTATGTAAAAGGGTAGGAATTGGTGAATGATGAGAATTAGTTGTAAGATGAATTAAAAAAGTAGAGATTAGAGAGTTTAATGAAATAAAATTGGTAGTTAAATTGTTATGAAATGATGTTGCCTTAGAGGAAGTTAATTTTGGAAAATTTGGAGTGAAAGTAAGGTTAGGATAGATGTAGAAACCATTGGGAAGGCACTTAAGTGAGTTTTGTCTCACCTATATCTGTTGGATGGACTTTAGATCAGCTAAACAGACCTTCTCTGGTTTAGAAAGACTCCTAGCCTCATCCATGTCCATTAAACGGACCTTCACAGGTCTAGAAAGCACTCCATCCCCGTTTATATCTGTTTTGGTGCAGTGTATGTTCGTTTAGCAGATATTTACTATACACTTTTAGAAATTCGTGATTTTGACCCTGTAAATGGAAAAATCTCTCTTCAGGGTCTTCACTAAAGTTGTAGATCTCAAAATCCTCTTTGAAAGCATCCTATAATGACATTAATCCAACATCTATAGAAAAATTTATGCCTTTTTCCCAAAATATGTTTGTTTATAGATGAATGACTTATCAATGTTTTTCTCAAGAGATATTTAGGCTTGATTATGAACTTGAATGAGCCTAGTTGATGTTGGATTGAGACATTAAAGTAGGGAAAATGTTCTAGATGTTAAAGAATGATTTTAAGATCTTGTTAATGGGTTATGAGACATGTAATAAGGATTTATACCTGGGAATGTATATATGTGCATCAATGAGACATAAATGTGCATCAATGAATACTTATAATTGTGTAAAGTTGTGATTTGTATAAATGTGTATGTTTTTTCATGTTATAGAGGAACATATAGAGTGCCATCATCCAGACGTTGCTGGGACTTCGAGGTAATAGCTTCTGGAGTAAACTATGGGTATCCTAGACGGTCTCACTCAATTAATTGTTTGTGTTAGATTGTGATTTGAATTATCCTATGAAAGTGATTTGATTGTGTTGATTCCAGACAGTGAAGGTCCGAGACTTGTGTTACATGAATATGATATTAAAGTGATACTTGTATGTGAATGTGACAAAATAAGTACTTCTTAACATGATTGTTGAATGTCGAACCAAGGTCTGATAATAAATATAAACATGATTGATGAATATGTGAGATGCATTTCATTACATGAATGTATGATCAGAAAATGAGAGTTGTGACCAGAGTAGCTACCTAGAAAAAGAGCTTAAAGCTCAAAATATGAATGTGATTAAGAGCCAAAGCCTCACTATGTAAAATGAGTCATGTATCCCCAATGGATAAGGGACAATATCAATGAGCTCGGTATCGACTATAGATATGGGACAATTTAGGCACTCGATCATAACAACGTAATAATTGGAAAAGAGTCACATGAGCATTTCATATACATTTTAATACGTATGTTGACTAATTGAAATGTATGGTTGTCTTACATTTAAATGCGAATGTGAAATGTGATACTTTATGCAAATGCAAAGATGTGAATTATGTATTTACATATGTGATGTGTTATAAAAATTGAGTGAACCATCGATGATGGATACCTCATTAAGTTGGCAAAACTCATCAAAATTGAAACGTTGATTTTTAGGACCGAGAGAGGATTTTATCTACTAAGAGATTTTACCAAAAGCAATATTCTTGTATTTTTAGAAAGAAGAAATGGCTCAAAGGTCAGTCAGCTGAGATTGGTAAATTAGATAGAATTTTTGTATAATTCCTCGTATATAGCATATTTTGTATTTAGTTTTGTCATTGCACATATTCGGATGATACTGTAAAGCTACAATGTAGATATTGTTTAAGTAATGAAATGAGGAATTTGGCCTTTACATATTGTGTCTTTCTTCATGATGTCTTATAAGAGAATAAAGAATGATGACGCCATGTTTAAGTGAATGTTGTGAATGCTCTAGCGTGCCATTATCATGGGTTATATTGGGATGTCCTCAGGATGTTCCAGTATGTACCCCGTGGTAGTGGGGCACTACAAATATGCTTCTAACTCACTTTTGTAATTCCTTTTTCACCATTTCCTTTTCCCCATAGAAACCGCTTCATCAACTTTTCAATAGTTTTAATAAGCCCTCTAAAGAGGAATATATAAGAACACCAGTAAGTTTGCATTGACATAATTACCGACTTCAAAAGCAGAAGTCTCCCTCCATAGGACAGGGCTTTATTAGTTCAAGACCACAATCTTTTCTGAATTTTTTTCTATTAAAGGGATACATTAACAATATCTTAGTCTCCTAGATGAGATAGGAATGCCCAAATTTTGAAGAGGTGGATCTTTGTTTTTTATACCAATTGCTTATGACAAGGAGTTAGATAGGTGACCAGAACTTTTGGAAAGTAAGAAATAACTTTTATGAAGATCGATACTCAATCCAGACAACTCCTTAAAATTATTGAGAGTACTCATTAGTAGGGAGACTGAATGAACATTTTCCCTGCTTCGAAGAATAAGATCATTTGCAAAACATAAGCTAGTTAGTGAAAGCTTCTTACATTTGGAATGGCATCTGAAGTTGGAGTCATTAGAAGTGTTGTGCTTTAACATAAGGGTGAGAACCTCCATACAAATTAGGAATAGGTAAGGAGAAAGAGGGTCCCATTGCCTAAGTCCTTTTTTACCTTTAAACAACTATGTGGGCCTTCCATTAATTAATATTCCATAGGAGGCATTAGTGATGCATTCTTGAATCTACACGATAAACATATGGGTAAATTTCATAACATCCATAGTCTGTAGCGGGAATCTCTAATTAACACTATCAAAAGCTTTTTGTAGATTCACTTTAATAGTACAATTTTGAGGACTTCTGTTGCAATTGTACCCTTTTAAAAACTCCTACAATAAAAGGATACTACCCCCAATATTCCTACTACTTATAAAAACACCTTGATTCTCATTGATGACTAAGTGTAGAACATCCTTCAACCTATTTTTCAAAATCTTGGTGATGATCTTATAGAGGAAATTAGTTCAGGATATAGATCTAAAATCACTCCAAGTGGTCAGGTTAGAACTCTTAGGGACTAAACAAGGAAAGATCTTGTTAATCTATTTAAGCAAGACACCATTTTGAAAAAACTCCTACACATCCTCTTTAACTAATCTCCCCAAGCTACTCCCAAGTTTTTGAAAGAAAAACCCATTCAATCCATCTAGACTCGAAGCCTTAGAGCAATTCATATTAAAAGCCACCTTCTCTATTTCCTGATCTGTGACAGGTCTAATTAGTAAAAAAGCTTCATGTTCAGGAATCTTAGCTGTAACAAAATGCCTAAGGTCTACTCCAATTCCTATAGAGAGACCTTCTATGCCTAAGAGATTTTATAAAAATTCATGGCTTCCTTGTCCAAATACAATCTCTCCAGCTTCACTTTTTATAGATGTGATTCTGTTTACATTTCTTCAAGCTGACATTGAATTAAAGAAGAATTTTGTGCATCTGTCCCCATCTTTACTAAATTAATCTTGGCTCTCTTCTTCAATAATGAACATTGATTATCCACTATTTGTAAATAGGTCTTAAGGGCTTCCTTTTCAGCTATAGCTAGTGTACAATTAGTAAGGTTAATTGCCAAAGATTTCTGAATTTTCGAAAGCTTGTTTCTTGCTATTTCTATCTCCTTTGTGGAGTTCTACCTCTCTTTAAATTTAACATTTCAATTCCTGTGTAATAGCCTTGAGCTTTTTCAAACAAATATACTACTTAGAACCACAAATCTCATACTCCAAACCCTTCATAATTGCTTCTTGAAAGCCCTCCATATTAAACAGAAAATTGTTGAACCTGAAAAGGTGATGGATTCTTGTCATTTTAAACACGTTATCAACCTTTATAGGGGTATGAACAGAAACTCCTGTCTAAAAAATTGGCTGATCTTCTTGAAAAAGTATTTAACTAGTCCATATTAACCATAGCCCTATCTAGCTTTTCTCAGATAAGCAAATTAGAGCTTTGCTTGTTAGACTAATTGAACCTATAACCTTCAGATTTTAAATCTGTTAATTCCACCTCCTGTATACAATCGAACATATTACAAGTGTAGTTGAGTAGGTTCCAGTTTCCTTCTACCTCTGATCTGAAGAGAGTGGTGTTAAAGTCTCCACTAACTAACCATGGAACTCTAACCAATGCCTTGAGTCTTTGAAGAGAAGTCCATAGCTCAGTTTTTTGAACAATTAAAACCGTAGACAAAAGTAACTAAAGCACAAGAATTCTCCATTTTGAAGTTAACCTTTGTGTGGATAAATTGCTATCTGGTTTCTAGAGCATTCACTTCCAAGAGATCACCATCATAAACAATAATAATCCTTCCATAGGCATGACATTGGTAGTTTGTGAGAAATTGTCATTTGCTACCCAAACAACTTAATTTATTCAGATTTGCTTCTCTAATTTTGGTTTCTAGTAAACAAACTAAAAAAGGTTTTTCCTTTTGAACAAAATCCCTTACTGAATTAAGCTTAGAAGGGTCATGTATTCCTCTTACATTCCAAACTATCAGGGTCATATGAGATTACTTTTCCCTTTTGAGCCTTTCCTATTACTCCCGCTGCTCTTCTGAGAGATAACCTATTCAAATTGTTCATCTTGAGTAACTCCTCTCTACAGTTCTGTCATCTGTTAGGTTTGCTCATTCTTAGCACCTTCCTGCAGAGACTTGGAGCCACCATGTCCTAGCACCTTCCTGCAGAATGTCTAGATTTAGAGCCACCATTAGCTTTCCTTCAATCTCAACAGGTGGACTATAAATCAAGGAAGAGTCAGAATTGTCACTCGCAACTATTTCTAGGTCTTTCTAGCTCCTTTAATATGTTGAAACATATTGAAAGATGGAGTATAAGGTTTAGGTGGAATGGCAGAGGTTAAGGGAGGAACAGTTGTAGAGAGGGATGGAGAAGAAGAGTGGGCTGTAGAATTAGTTATTACAGTTAAAATGGAAACATTTCAATCTTATAGTATGTAGACTTCAAATATAATGTTTTTTTATAACCATAAAACTTACAGTTCTTATGATTACAGTGCCCACTATAACTTTATGATGTTTCAAATATAATTTTCTTATTTTTTACAATTAAACACATCAAACATTTCTCTACTTCCTTTAATCCATAATATTTTGTAAGATCATCTCGCCACATTAATGTATTAAATTTGGACTCCTATATTAGTGTGTTTTGATGCTTCACATAAGGTTAGTATGCTCCATATGATAAAATAGATCAACTTACTTATTATTCCTTTAATGTAAAAGTGTTACCTATCACTCATGGACACATAATCTCAAAGTTTTAAGATGGAAATAAATATTTTTAAAATGTTTTTGGTTAAATATAATCTAAGGAATATACGTGGTTAGGGGGTGTTACTTTTTAATAATGAGAGGTGAAGACATGGGCTGAATACCTGAGAGTGTTAGTGTGGTAAAGTGTTTCCAAAGGAAGACACAATTTAGAATACAGTCATGCACATATCATGTCTTGTGAATGGAGAAGGCAATAAGATCTATACTTTGGATACAATCGTGTCTCAAATGGTGTCTTAGTGTGTAGAAAAGTATGAGGATCCATGGTATAAAAACACAAAAATAACAAAGATTGTGTTATGTTCTAGAAAAATACAATAAGATATGCGACCTGGGTTATGATTATGCCCTAAGTCACATCTTAATATGCAAAGAAGTAGGATGATCCATTATTTCTAGAAAAAGAAAATGAGACCCACAATCTAGGACAAGGTTGTGGACATAACAATCAGTCTTCTATGAAAAGGTATTTATGGTATATTTTAAATTCGAGAAGGTTTCTAGGAGCTCCTAAAGCAATGGTTGAAATTAAGTTAGATCTAGCAAAGGCACTATTCAAGAAAAATTATACTAGTTAGGATTACATATAAATATATTACTGTAAACCTAGTTTTATATAACTGTCATCATAGTTATTCAATAGTGAATAAATAGCTCTTAGCTCTCAAAGACATAAACACCTCTAATTGGTCAAACTCTATTAAAAATTTCTTGCATTCTTTTTTTAATTATTCTCTATTATTTCTATTTATATTTTCAATTTATGGTATCAAACATCATTGAGGCAACACTGACTTCATTTGTAAGGTTTAAAGTGAAAATTTTCAATAGAATTAGGAATTTAAGTGGTTATAGTGTAATAAGTCAAAATATATGGATGAGATCTATTGGAAAGTGTTACACATGGAAGAAGTAATAATTATACAAATTTGTTTAGAAATCTAGGTCATGTACCATGTTATGAATATTGCACCCCTTATAGAAATATAGAAGAAATTAGAGAGTCGATATATGTTAAAGTTCGTCAATAATATTGTTGGGCATAGGTCTCGTTACTTATTACAATTGTAAAGAGAATTTCAGCGTTAGCATTGGCAGGTTCGCCGCGGCAAAGTAAATGTTTCGCCGCGTTAAAACTAAGGAATATTTCTAAGGACCTTTTGGGAAAAGTTTGCCATGGCTAAAGTCTAGCTTCGCCACGGCGAAGTCTCGTGATCGAGCAAATGCACCCTTTAGAAAAATACGCCATGGCCTTTTGGGAAAGGTTCGCCACGGCCAAAGTCATTACTTCGCCATGGCGAAACCTTCAAATCAGTATCCCAAAACCCAACAATCCAACACTAATTACACATACAATTTCCAACCATAATTAACAACTCATACAAAAGATAAATACGAACATATACAAAAGGAACTTCTTCCATTCATAATCTCATTACTAAATCGAAATAGAGTTTGAGCCTAGCTTTAATTACATATCAACAACTCAACAATAACTTATTACAAAATATAAATGGATGCTCTTGTTTGATATGCTTACAAAGCTACCCAAAAAGTCGAACTAACTTAGTTACTAAAGCGTGCTATCTTGGAGCTTGCCCAAAGCTTTGCAAGGATCAACAACCTTTTTGTTCTGTACTTGAGGAGTGAAAATGATGGGCTGAGCTGCGAAGCTCAGTGGCTAATATATTTATAGCCATTGG
>JAOSBK010000004.1:14305887-14320332 GCA_027568895.1 Erythroxylum shatona
TTATGTTTTGTTAGAATCAGATTGTTTAGAGATTATTGATGGTCTCAATTCTAGTTCTGCAAATTTCTCTGAAGTTGGTGTAGTGCTTTCTGACTGCCAGGAGCTTAAGATTCACTTTTAGCACCTGTCCTTCATTTGGACGCCTCGAACTGCTAATAGAGCCGCTCATTTTTTAGCAAGGATATCTCTATTACATGCAGATCGGTTTACTTGGACGACAACGCCAAGTTTTCTTTCTTCTATTATTCTTTCTGATGTTGCTTCGGTTTGTTGTACTTCAGAGGAGGTCTAGGCCTGGGTGTATGGGGTAAAGCCTATTGGCTTCGGGTTTAGTTAGCCTCTTCTATTTAGTTTCTTTGTTGCTTCGTGGTGGTTTTTATGTCAAAAAAAAGATAATTTTATTAAAAATTACAATACCTCCAAATTTTTTTATACAATATTGGCAGTTTAGCAAACAAAATAATTTATAAGGTCTATTTCACATGACATATCAATCCCCAGTATGAAATTTTGTTTAACTCTTCGCGCTTCTTAACAACTTATAAATAAACATAATACTAGTTTAGCATCCAAAGTCTCTCTACATAATAAGAGGCATTACAACAATGTCCTATGATCTGCTTAGTTCAAAAGATAAATCGTAAAGACTGTACTCAACTCGATAGGCATGGATTCAGTTCATATGCTCTGTTATCTTCTCATGTGGTTCATCCTCTCGTTGTTGGTGCGTTACCTCGTCAAAATATCGACAAGGTCTCGTACACAATTAAAAAGCCTCCAAGCCCACCAGCTTTACCAATCATCGGACACCTCCATCTTATAGGTTCTGTACTGCCCAAATCTTTCCAAATTCTAGCCAGAAAATATGGTCCGCTCATGGAATTACGTCTAGGGGCATCAACATGTCTTATTGCATCGAACGCTTCGGTGGCAAAAGAAATTCTGAAATACCAAGAGCTCAATTTCTCCTCTAGACCTGAGTTTGGCTCCTCTGAATACTTTATTTACAGAGGATCCTGTTGGAGATGGGTCCCTCTCATATGGAAGGACTCCATTCCAATGTTGCGGCTGCTTTTGGTGCCGTAACATGCTGCATTTGTTTAAAAGAATAAATGCAGCATTTGTTGAAAAGTTGACTCCTACCAACATTGAAGAGAAGTTCGCCAACTATCCCACGTCTCCTGTCTATAAATAGGCAGGAGATGAAGAACTGAATACATAGAAAACAGAGAGAAAACCAGAGCATTATTCATGCTCTGAAGTTAGGAAATATATTCCTAAAGGGTTGGTGAGTGACAAAATAGTGAGGTTAGTATTTTTAGGTTGGGAAACACCTTGTGAGCCACTATTTTGGTTTTATCTCTGTATACCCATTATTTGTAATAGTGGAAGAAATATTCTGAGTTTTGTCCGTGGATGTAGCCCAAAGTTAAGGGTGAACCACGTTAAAAATCCTGTGTCCATTTTGCTCATTTTATTTTCCTTTTCACAAAATACACCCGCTGCGCCCAACACTTGTTTCAAGGAGTATGTTGGGAATTCCATCTCCATCTTATCCTGTTAGGGCTTTTCTTTAGGTAAAATGGCGTATGAGAATGGTCAAGGGATAGTCCTAGGAGTTCCAACTTCCAAGTTCCAGGCCTGCCGTACTTGAGAGGTTAAGGGTACTGGCTGCTCTGTGAAATAGAATCTTTGCTGTTTTTATTCAGAAAACAAAATTAATCTGAAGCTATATCAGAACCCAGAAATGACTTGGTGACATGGCGAAAGAGTGCATTAGGTGAACAGGAAAAAGACGGCAATGGAATATCCAGCTGCCCAGTGGGGAGGATAGAAAAGGCATCTTTGCCTTTGGTGGTGGCCAGTGGCAGACAATTCGATAAAATCAATTAAAACCATTAATTTGTATGGTATAAATTATCAAATTTCATTTGTGATGTTTAGTAAGAAGGTATTTCGGACTGATAAATCTAAGTTATGGTGAAGATATAGATAAAGATTAGAACTTGCCTAAAGTCCCAT
The DNA here is from genome assembly GCA_027568895.1 of Erythroxylum shatona. Taxonomy (NCBI): domain Eukaryota; kingdom Viridiplantae; phylum Streptophyta; class Magnoliopsida; order Malpighiales; family Erythroxylaceae; genus Erythroxylum; species Erythroxylum shatona. Next base: position 14,307,910 of record JAOSBK010000004.1, read on the forward strand.
GTCCTTGAATCTTGTCCGGCTCTTAAATGCCGAAATCTTTGAAATTTCAAAGACCGACGTGCATAAACACCGTTATTAATAATGAAAAGTAAACAAGAACGACGCCAAGACATTACTGTCTATTATCAGTTCCTAATGGACCCAAGGAGGCTAAGGTGGTGGGTGATGGAGGTTCCAATCAGAAAACGTCATCCAATTGCATAACTTTGACGTCGACAACCCACATTTTGATGAATAATCGAAAGGCATGTTAAGTAGAGTGGCGTTGGTGTAGAAAACATCCCGCTTGGACAACAAATTCCAAAAGTTACCGGGAGAGAAACTATTATTATGAAAAGCTAATTTCTTTCACTCGTTCGCAGGGAACAGTAGAACTGACGCCTTTTCTCTATTTTTATTCCTTTTGGTGAACAAAAAGGGGACGAGCTTTTCAAAAGAGCGAAGCCAACCTGTAGGAGAAGGATAACAAATAGCATTTTCCTTGTTGAAGCGCAAGTTCAGAGCCTTCTAACCAACTTCTTTGCTAACAACCTCATAGATCTTCATAGCTTTTCTACTGTTGAAAAAGGGAAGGGCCGGGGTCGGTGTCTTTTTTAGGAATGACTGCAAAGAGGGAGCTTTAGTTGTTGTAGTTGTGGGCGGAATGGAATCCGAAACGTCGTCTTCGGTGGACGAGCAGAGCGTTGTTGGTGGGAACGGTGCTTGTGGAGGGGCTGACAAGAGAGGGAGGCATCGGATTGTTGCTGAGTTAAAGCGCGTGGAGCAAGAGATCAAGTTCTTGGAGGTGCGTTTTACTCTTTTTTTTCTACTTTTTAATTTGTTCTCTGGTATGTGGGTTGGTTAAAGCTGGATCCCCAGGCTATTATTGTGCATTTTATTTTTCAAGTTTCCAAGCAAGAACTTAGTTTTTAACACCAGCTGAATCACTCTAGGTGATGAGTAAAAGAGAGAGGAAAGTGGGACACTTTTGGATTCTAATCAGTATGTTTCCTCATTCATTATAGATGGTCGATCTAAGATTGTGTGACTTGGTTTCTTAGGGAAGAGAGAAGTAACGGATCAGTTGTGCACCTGGCCTAGCTAGTTGGTTGTGAGAAGACCACGAATTTGGTTTCATTTCGGTAAAAATAAAAACTGAAGAATGCAAGTATTGTCTTGCTTCTAATCTTTGTATCTTTTCACATGATTCAGATATCAGTTTCGTTCGTCTCGAATTACCCTATCTTCTAGTGTTAAAAAGAACTGTGACAGTGAGATGTTTGTCACATTGGTCCAACGTACCTAGTATGTTCAAGTAATTTTGCGCAGATGACCTTGATGCTTCAGTTGCTTTCTTGAGGATTACATGACCTGTTCACCCTTTCCACTTTGATGAATTCCTTGTATATCTCATATTCTGCCTCACAGTGCAGATGTCGGTTGCATGATATTACTTGAAGAGATTGTTTTGCATATTCTAGGAGCAGGCTTCTTTTGTAATATTAAATACTCTGAATTCATGTCATTTAAGTGGTGGTGGCAAATGGTTCATGGGGATTCCCTAAATACCTCCACGTATTAGAGCAGGAGGAATACTTAGATGCTTGGTTCGTTTTGGTAAGAAGGTAAGCGATCCTAGTAATCATTTTGAGTGTGATTTATTCGCAATAATAGGTGATTAGTGTGTATGTTTTTGTAAGATCGCTGCTCCTAACCAGTATCTTAATCTCGTATTCCCTTTTAAGGTTTCACAGCCATCATCATTGTAGTGTTCATTCAATTCTTGGTGATTTAAATGCTGATAGACGTCCTGGATTTAAGTCATTCTTTTGTTTTCTAAATTTCATTCAGGAAGAGTTGGAGGAGCTCGAGAAAACAGATAACTTATCAACCTTGTGTGAAGAGTAAGTGTGAATGAACTGATATTGTGGTAAGAACTTAATGGAGACTAAAAGGTCATTTATTGGTGTTCTTCAGGCTATTACTTGATGTTGGTACAATACCTGATCCACTCTTATCCACGTAAGTTGTACAACACGCACACATACTTCTTGTTCTTGTTTCCATATAATTTTTATCTATGATAATCAGTAGCTAGCTCGATATCTGCCTCACACAGAACAAATGGCCCAGTAAACCCATTATGGGATCGATGGTTTGAAGGACCCCAGGAAGCTAGAGGTTGCCAATGTTTTATACTCTGATTTGAAGCAATCTAACATTCGTTTCATTGGTAGAACTGACGAATGTTACCACGCATTCGTATCGTAGTAAAAGATCAGTGACATTAAAATTTCCTGCTTTGGATACCCTTTTAAGTCCACCGTTTGCCCAAGTGAAACAAGGCAGAGAAATCCGCAACAAACGAAAAGAAGTTAGTCAACTTCTTAAATCATTTGTTCTCAGATTTGTTAATTGTTGGTAATGGAGCATTTATAAGGGTATGCCCTGCCCCTGCCGCTCTTCTTTTTCATTTTGTTGATGACACCCATCCAGCAATTCTTCACAGAGTGAAAACAGAAAAGCTCTTCATGTAGTAGAATGAACTGTTTCATGAAAAGTAACGTAGTTCTCTGCAGTTCCATGTGGATGTGGTCAATATTTCCTACGCTTTTTGGCCAGAACAAGACGTCCAATAAAATACTGGGAAGAAGAGAACACTTCACAAAAAACTGAGACAAGCCAACAGCAACAACCAGCGATTGACAAGCTGTTACAAACATTTTGTATCCCTGAACAATGATGCAGGGAATATATTTTATGTGAAAACTGATTATAACTCGCCCCACATCAAAGTTAATCCTGGGATGCAGAATTTGCTTGGATGTGTGATTCCTGTCATTATGAGTGTAGCGCACACCTTAAACTCATCTCGGTTCATGAGACAAGTCTCCAACTTTAGAACTTGCAAGTAACTTGTGCTCAAACAGCTAAAAGATAATTACATTCCAACTTGTACATGAGGTTAAACGATCCTACCCCGCCCACAAAACAACACTATTCTTTTAACTGATTTACATGACTATACAGAAAGAAGAGTAAAACCATGTTCAAATATGAAGCACAGTGGTCCTATAAAGTAGACTACAGAACTTGAGAAGACAGAAGATGCCTCAGCTGATTTAGATGCTCCTCATCTGAAATGTGTAGGGATAAGCGAAGATTTGTCAACAGTGACTCTTGCTCCCAAGTTAAAGGACCTGATGCATAGAGAGCCCGGATAGTTGATCTATAAGCATGAAACTCTAGTTCATGGATGTGGGCTTCTAGATTTTGTTCAGAAAAAGGAGTTACACGTTTGTTGATAGACAAGGAAGGGAACGATGATTCAGCATCCGAGTTACCAGAAACATTGTCCAATGACTTGCAACAATTATAGCTGGGAGGTTTAGCAAGGCCATTGGAACTACAACTACCAACAGAGCATTGGTTGCTACCTCCGCTGGAAATAGCCCTAGAAGAAGCATAGAACCTTTGATAACTTGCTTTTACCTTATCAGCTTTTATGACAAAAGACTGCTCTTCCAATTTGTTGGTCACTGGTACAACTGGAAAAAAACCAAAGTCATCTACCTTCTGGTTTCTTAACCCACCTCCCTTACTCAGGCATGAATCTATGCGGGTTGCTTGTAAAGCATCCTTCCAAACCGAATTACTGGTGCGTTTCAATTTGAACCGAGTAAACCTTTTGATAAATCCGTCATTTTTCTGCAACTACAGCAATTACATATTAGAAACAATTGCTCAACCATCATCATCATCTCTGAGCTCGTAAAAATAGTGAACAACAGATGATATCAAGTTCTCACATCCATGGTATGCAGATTACTGTGTAACAACATAAATTGTTATGAGCTTCCTATCTGGGAACTCAAATTGTCAACGGCATGACTAAGAGGAAAAGTAATATCCAAACTCGTAGCATTTAGGAATACAAATCAAAGAAAAGATAATCCTATAAGAGCTTTTAACAAGTAGAAATGAAGAAAGGATCAAGCGCAAGTAAACGATCACCATACCTTCCCTACGACAAACCACTTGTTCTCATGCCAAGCTTGCCTTATCCTTAGATTTGATTCATGAAATTCCATAACTTGAACTGAGCCTGGGCCAAACAATCTTACGCAGAAATTTTCCTTGTTCCACACCTTAGTGATTTTCCCTGCCCTCCAACACTGTGAATCAAACACCTCAACTACATCACCAACAATCCATTTCTTTCTCTTTCTACAAGGAGGCTGAGGCCTAACATCCTGCTTTTGCACCTTCTCTACAAACCGCTCTTGGTCACGGTCTGCAGATATGCCATATCTCACAACATAATAATTCTTATCCACGTCAATTATACTGCCAAGAAACCAGGAGCTACAAGGGTCATGCTCTCTTCTTAAAACCTCCACCACATCGCCCTTTCTTAACTTCATCATTCAATACTCTAATCAAATGAAATCTGAGAACGGAGTCATCAGAAGACAAAAAAGGGATAATAAGATTCAAAAGTACATTTCGTGTTGTGCCAACGTAAGAACAGAAAAGAAAGTCCGCAAGGGAATTCACAGTTTACTCCTGGTTCAGATTGGAGAAATAAGAAACTCATATCATTTAAGGCCGAAACCCTATATAATCTTTACATGGGGTTCACAGATCAAGAATCCTAATATCATCAGCACCTGAAGCTTAATAAGTATAGAAACTTTCAAACTTTGATAGATATTTAGAGCACGTAACGACTGAAGATTAACAGAATCATGAATATTAAATTCGCTAAATCAAGGCATCTCTCACCAAAGAGTGTTGAACAACATAGGATTGCCCATCAGACCATTGCTGAATTTGCAAGGCAAAGGCAACATATTGAAAGCAATTGACATCATTCCACATCGATCCAGTTCTTTAGACTAACGCTATCAAACCACACACCGGACAAAAAAACAGAATCCAAGATATATCACAGCTAAAGTGAGACAACATTCACTTTTCCACCCAGTTTTCACAAGTCTTCAAAAAGCATCCAGTAATTGAACCAAATCTTTTTATGAAAAAAAAACTCAGATAATCAGAAAGAAAATAAAACGGAGGAAAGAGACGCCTACCCAGAATTTAAAAACCTTGAAAGAATGAATTATTAATAACGGTGGACTATAATATCAACCACAATAGGAAGACCCAAGTAGAACAGAATACAAAATACAGAGAAAAAGAACAAGGAAGATAAATGTGAGATATAAAAGATAATTAACAGGAAGAAAGAAAAAAGATTTTTTTTTTTGAAAAATAAGAAAGAAAAATAATTGGTCTGACCTAAGAGTGACAATTGCTATAGAAAAGGACGCAGCTTTCTTGTGCTCATGACCACATTTTCACGCATAATGTCTAGACTTGCCTTCTCTTTCAATACTTTTGTTATGGATTAACTCCTGATAGTAACTTACTTGACCCGCCAAACTGGTCGACCCTATCAAATACATTCTTTTCAACCACAGGGAAGCAAGCAGGAGGCATTATTACGCATTTGTGAACCTTTAGCAAATTAATTCGGAGTAACTTATGGAGCAGAGAGTTATGTGTTGGGTTCACCATTACCTGCAACAGAAACTGATTGATTATGTAAAAGTTACAGAGAAAAGGAAAATGTCCTCCAATTTCGGAAGTGTAGCACTAGGTTACAATTTCTTACGTGTTTGGCTGGCTAAGTTATAATATTTTGTTGGAAATGATCAAGTATGAGCAAAAGGTGACACTTATCAGGAAAACCTTTCCACCAGTTTTCTGGTTTTGTTTGGCTTGCATGTCCAATTCGTCAGCATCTGAACATTTATGTTCTGGAAAGCATGAAGAACGGGAGATCTTTTGTAATGTTTAGTAGTCCTAGTAATTTAAATAATACATATTTGATATATTTTAAGCATGATCTGGAGTAGATGTGGTTGTGTTTGTTATTGTTCGAAATTATTTGGTGACATAATTAGTTAAAGTCAAACTTGTTATGAAGGGTTGCTTCCTTTCCAAGAGTTGTGATTTGTCGTAAACAAACATAACTGCTCTAAAGGATTGCTTCTTTTATAAGAGTTATGACTTATCCTGAACAGAAGTGACTGTTTTGAAAGGTTGCTTCTTTTCCAAAAATTGTGATTTGTCATAAACAGACGTGACTATTTAAAAAACTATATATATATATATATATATAGAGAGAGAGAGAGAGAGAGAGAGCGAGAAAGAGAGAGAGATAAGTTTTAGTCAAAATTAAAAAGTTTTTTTGAACAATTCTACCAACACAATCTCTGCATTCATAATTATCGAAGAACATTCATATTCTTGCAACTTAAATGTTCTTGTGTTCTTTGTATCCTAGAAGTAATTTGCCTTTAATCCAGTTTGCAAGTATAGGTGGGGCAAATAACACTTTAAGAAAAGTTTCCAACACAATTAAAACACTTTAAACTTTGTGTTTTGATCTCAAGTTCTCTCAATTCTCTGCAACACCATTTAATTCATTGTTTATCCTTTGTTTTGTAGACTTCCAACCCCATTCTATTACAATCTTAAAGTGTTATTTGTTGTTATCATGGAGTCCACTCAAGAATCCGCTCTTAAAGTGATGAACCAAGACTTTGTGAAGTTAGATTGCCTTGATGGAACCGGCACCAACTTTAATCGTTAAAATGACAAGATGATGTTCTTCCTCACTACTTTGCAATTTGCATATGTACTTGATCCCAGTCTTCTTGCAATTCCTCTTCCGAAGAAGGGTGAAGTTGACACAAAGAAGGATGAACGAGACAAGTGCCAAGAAGATGCATTGCTTTGCAAGGATACATGCTCAACACCCTCTCAGATAACCTTTATGATCTCTTTATAACCGTGAAGATTTCAAAGGAGATTTGGGTGTCGCTTGAACGTGAATACACATCTCAAAAGCAAGACGTAGATAAGTTTCTTATTGAAAGATAATTTGAGTTCAAATTTATAGATGGTTCCTCTCTTATGGGTTAAATCCACAATTTACATGTGATTGTTTCAAAACTTAAAGAATTGGGTGTTGAAATTTCATAATCATTAAAAGTAGGGCCAATTATTGCTAAGTTACCTTCTTCTTGAAATGATTATCAAAAGAAGTTGTTGCGCATTTCTAAAATTTTAACTATCGGTAGTGTTTTGAAGCATCTTCGAATTGAAGAAGATGCAAGAATTCTTCAAAGAAAAGAAGTAGAAGGAGATCCAAAGGTGAATTTTGTGGATGAGAAGAAATCCAACAATTCTAAAAGGAAGAAATATGAAAATGTTAATGCTAAAGACAAGAAAAAGAATCGAGTTTGCTACAATTATGGAAAGAAAGGATACTACAAGGCCAAATGCAGATCCAACAAGAAGCAAAAAAGAAACAATGTTCCTAGTGCTAACCTTGTTGATGAATGTGCAGAAATTGTGGCAACCTCGACTCTTAGTACTGTGATGGAACTTCATATGGCAACATCAATTCCTTCTAGTGATTAGTGGTATGATTCTGGTGCAACAATTCATATGTGCAATAACAAGGATCGATTCAAGAACTACGAAATTCTTGAAGGACATAAAGTGATCATAGCCAATGATGTGAAAGCCAAGGTGCATGGAAAGGAAGATGTGCATTTGCTATTCACTTTCGACAAAAAGTTGGTACTTACTGATGTTCTTCATGTTCCAGACATGATCAAGAACCTTGTTTCTATAGATATCATGAATAAGAAGGGCTTAAAGGTTGTACTTGAGTCAAACAATGTAATCTTGTCTAAGAATGGTATTTTTTTAGGAAAAGGATATTCTTGTAATGGCATGTTTAAGCTTAGTCTTAATAAAGTGAATGATATTTCTCTTTATTTGGTTGATGCTTCGTATTCTTTATGGCATAGTAAATTAGGACACGTTAGTCATAAAGTGATTTATTATATGTCTAAAATGGGCTAATCTCTTATAAGGGCCAAATGAATAAGAAATGTGAAACATGCCTACAAGCAAAGATAACCAAACTTCTTTTTCCTAAAGTTGAAAGACATACAAAATTGCTTGATTTAGTGCATTCAGATATAAGTGAATTTAATGGTTTTTTTAACAAGATGTGGTAACAAATACTTCATTACTTTCATTGATGATTGCTCTAGATTTGTGCATGTTTATTCGATGAAAGCCATGGATGAAGCATTTAATATGTTTAAGACATATAAGTCTCTTGTTGAAAATCAATTAAGTAGAAAGATTAAAATTTTAAGAGGTGATAGAGGAAGAGAATACTTCTCTAATGAGTTCTCAAAATTTTCTAAATAAAATGGTATTATACACTGAACTAGTGCACCATATACTCCCCAGCAAAATGGTTTAGCTGAAAGGAAAAATAAAATTCTGTAAGACATAGTTAATTCTATACTCTTGAGCTTGGGTTTGCTAAAAAACTTGTGGGGTGAGGCTTTGTTGACTACGTGTCATTTACATAATCGAATTTTATCCTTAAAGACTAAAGTGTCTCCATATGAACTATGGAAAGGAAGGAAGCTAAACTTGTCATATTTGTAAGTTTGGGCTATTTAGCTTATTATAGAGTCCCTAATAACAGAAGAACAAAGTTGGGACCAACAGCACATAAAAGTGTGTTAATAAGCTATGCCAAAAATTCTAAAGCTTATAGACTACTAGAAGTTGACTCTAATGTGATTATAGAATTAAGGGATGTTGAGTTCTTTGAGGGTTGATTCTTAAAGACTCAATGGTAAATAAGGATCTATCAAATGGACCTACCCTTTCTCCAAGTGTTGAACTCTCACGTAGGTTAAAAAGACCAAGTATAGACCCTCCAAATGAACCTAAGAGGAGTCAACGTCAGAGGAAGGAAAATATCTACCTTCAAATTTTATTTCTTCACAAGCTATTGTTTTCTTAGTTGAAGGCAATAAGGATACTCTACTAAATAAAACTTCGATTTTATTAAATGTAGAGGAAGATCCTAAAACCTTTAGTGAGGTAATGAAATCAAGGGACATGACATTTTTTATAAAAGCGGTAAATAATGAAATTGACTCAATATTATCTAACAATACTTGGGTTATAGTTGATTTACCTTACGGGTCCAAACCAATTAATTGTAAGTGGGTATTTCGAAGGAAATACGCCACAGATGGTACCATTTTAACTTATAAAGCAAGGCTAGTAGTTAAAGGTTTTAGGTAAAAAGAAGGAATCAATTACTTTGACACATATGGACCGGTTGCTAGAATTACATCAGTAATAGTACTTTTGACTTTAGCTTCGATCTATAGCCTTCATATATACCAAATGGATGTAAAGACAACATTCTTAAATGGTGAACTAGATGACAAAGTGTATATGGACTAACCGGAAGGCTTTGTGCTACTGGGAAATGAAAAGAAAGTATGTAAGCTAATCAAGTCATTATATGGCTTGAAACAGGCACCTAAACAATGGCATGAGAAATTTGAATATGTTTTACTCTCATATGGATTTAGATATAATAATGTTGATAAATGCATTTATTCTATATTCATATTCAATAAACAGCATGGAGTGATCATTTTTCTCTATGTACATGACATGCTCATTGTTAGTCCTACATATAAAGGTGTGGTTGAAACTAAGAACTATCTTTCTTCTAAATTCAAGGTGAAAGATCTCGGTGAAGTAGATACTATCTTAGGCATTAAAGTTAAAAAACATAGTGGGGGTTTTGCACTCTCTCAATCATATTATGTTGAGGAAATCCTGAAAAAAAATATCAACATTTGAATGTGAAAGAGTTAAGTACTTTTGATCCTAACTTTAAGTTACATGAGAATGAAGGTAGTCCAATTGCACAACTTGAATATACTAGTATAATTGGAAGTCTAATGTATGCAATGAGTTGCACTAGACCAAATATCTCATACTCAATGTGTAAACTAGCTAGATAACTAAAAAGTCCTAGACAAGAACATTAGCAAGCTATTAAAAGAGTGAAGGGATATCTTAAGAAGATAAAGGATTTTGGACTCTTTTATAATAGCTTTCTAAATGTTTTTGAAGAATTTTCATATGCTAGTTGGATTACTAGCATTAGTGACCAAAAACCCACAAATGGTTGGGCATTCTTGCTTGGTGGTGGAGCTATTTCTTAGACTTCAAAGAAACAAATGGTGATTACTCACTCTACCATGGAAGATGAATTTATAGCTCTATGTTCTACTTGTAAGGAGGTTGAGAGGCTAAGGGATTTGTTGTTGGATATAGATCTTTGGCCTCATCCCATGCCTACGATAACCTTATATTGTGATAGTGAGTCTACTATGTCTAGCGCATTGAACAAAGTGCACAATGATAAATCTAGACATATAAGCTTAAGGCATGCATTTATTAGAGAAATGCTAAATAGAGATGTCACCTCAATTGTTTATGTAAGGATATATAACAATTTGGCGGATCCGTTTACTAAACCTCTTACAAGAGATTTAGTTAGTTCGATGGCATCTAGAATAGGATTAAAACCTTTTAATCAAAAATCACTAGCAATGGTAACCCAACCTTCTTCTAGTACTACTCCTAGACTGTAAAGATTAAAGAGTAATAACAAGTTGTTTAGTGGTTGTGAGCACTAAGATTGTGTAAACCATTCCAAGAAACTAGTGCTACAATTTGTTACTCTTAAGTGAGAAGGTTGATAGAAATATCTTAATGAAATTATTCTTGAGTGCTTGTTTATGGTTATGTAAACATAGCTAGAATATTTTTCATCTATATGATCATTAGAAATGGTGTCGCTTCTAGCAAGAGTTTAAAGTAATTTCTTGTATACGATCTTAAACTAGGATGACCACATGGTCGGTAATAGTGCTAAAATTATAATGTGAATTAATTGAATGCTAAGAAGGTTCATGTGTGGGATATGTCTGAACCTTTGTGAATCATGGTTTAAGCAATGAGTCATAAATCATTTCCTTCGGATTTTGTGATATGTTTATACTACAAGATGGTTTAAGGTGAAAGTTACCTTCCTTTAGGCATGATTTCTTGTTTGTGTTGTGTTTTTTCTTATTTCATAAACTAAGTGGGGGATTGTTAGAAATTGGTTTATGATATAAGTAGTTAAAGTCCAACTTGTTCTGAAGAGTTGCTTCCTTACCAAGAGTGTGATTTGTCACGAATAAACGTGATTGTTCTGAAGGGTTGCTTACTTTCCAAGAATTGTGACTTATCGTGAATAGACATGACTGTTCTGAAGGGTTGCTTCCTTTCCAAGAGTTGTGACTTGTTATGAATAGACGTGACTGTTATGAAGGGTTGTTTCCTTTCCAAAAGTTATAACTTGTCATGAATAGATATGACTATTCTGAATATATATATATATATATATATATATATATATATATGAGTTCTGGTCAAAATCAAAAAGTTTTTTTGAACAATTCTACCAACACAATCTCTATATTCATAAATCTTGAATAACATTCATACTCTTGCAACTTAAATGTTATTATATTCTTTGTATTCTAGAAGTAATTTGCCTTTAACTCGGTTTGTAAGTATAGTTGAGGACAAATAACACTTTAAGGAAAGTGTCTAACATGCCTAGAATACGTTAAACTTTGTGTTTTGATCTCAAGTTCTCTCAATTCTCTGCAACACCATTTAATTCATTGTTCATCCTTTGTTTTGTGGACTTCCAACCCCATTCTATTACAGTTGTTGGTCTTCCACTGGATGCAGTTGATCTTGCAACATGTTTGGAAGTTGCATTTCGTGACTGAGCGATATCCGATGGTGTCTTCTTTTAATTAACTTAAGGTTGAGCACGTTCTGATTTCTTAGCTATAGATTTTGATTCATCGTTGGTTTGGGCCAGGACCCTCACCGGCCAGGTATTGTCCCCTTTGGTCACCAGGTCCTTTAGTGAACCCTATCCCCTCTTGGGGCATGCGGGAGTCGAACCTGTGACCTTAGGGTTTTGTTGCGTTGAGACGCACACCTCTCACCATTGAGCTACAGGCCTTCATCAGCCAACCAGGTCATCACTGTTGACCGCTCGGGTACAGCTGCCAGGGCGGGCGCTGCAGACGGCTCGGGAACAGTAGGACGAGCTACGTCCTGTTCGGAAACAGTAGGCAGAGCGACATCCGCGCCGCCCTCTCTTTTCTTGTCCTGCCCCTTTGTCTTCGAAGAGGGCTTGGCAGCTTTGCGTTGGCCTCTGGTAGGGTTGGAGGATCCGGCGAAATCATCGAGCCTTGCCATGGCTGCACAGCAATAAAAACATGTTAGAAATCGAAACCAATACTTACAAATATAATAAATAGTTCAACCACGAGGAGCTAACCAGAGGGGGCAGTTTCTTCTCCTAGCCCGTTAATTCGGAGCGGGGGGTCGATTAGGAATGAATCGGCCGAGGCCCCCCCGCGATATCCCAGAATGAGACGATCGAAGTCATACCGA
>JAOSBK010000004.1:14331373-14373394 GCA_027568895.1 Erythroxylum shatona
ATTTTTTATTGTTAATTTTTATTATACGAAATGAATTATCTTATTATTATTGTTATTATTATTAATTATTGTTATTATTATTATTATTAATTATTATAATTTTTTAATAACAATAATAATAATTATTATTATTATTAATTATTGTAATTACTGTTATTATTAATTATCATTATAAGCAAATGTAGTTATTATTATTATTATTATTATTATTATTATTATTATTATTATTATTATAAGTATTAATGTTATACGTAATTATTTATCTTATTATTATTATTATTATGATCATCATCATCATCATCATTATTATTATTATTATTTTTTTATTATTATTATTATTATTATATGGTAACTGAAATAAAATTAGTTATCTAATTATTATTATTAAACATAGCTGTTTAACATTTTTTTAAGTTAGTATTATGAGTTCATCTGCTATTTTAATTATCAGAGCTCACTAGGCAGTTCTTGTAACTCAGATATGGTAAGAAACTCAAATGTACCATCTTCACGAAGCAAAAAGGAAACATCTCATATTAAACAAGCCAACACATCCAGTAACTTCATTGCACAAGAAAGAAAGAAATGAGTCTTATTATCATTCCTTGTTGTGCTTCTTCTTCGATCAAAGCCTCTAGAAGAGCAGCTGATAATGATCCAAGAGGCCCATCATGCCAAATTCGAATAAGCGGTTCTTCATACCAAAAGTTTCTCAATAGCATCCTGCATTAGGATGGCAAATAAGCATATGCCTGGATCAAATTGTCAACAAAGCTGACTTAATTTGAATTCCAGAATCAAGATTGAATGTAAGTACCTTGAGTTGTTGAATTTGGCTTTTCAATTGGCTGCCCTCATTCGATGTCACGGAGCAAGCAATGACAGGCCTTGTGGCGCCACAAGCTCGGCCAAGTGCTTGCTTTGAAGGAACAAATACATAGGGCACATTCTGCAAAATTAAGACATGAAAGTAAATAATACAGCACTCAATAGTACCATTCACCAAGCAAAAAAAATGAAGAGTTAGTAACAATCAACACTTGCATCAGCAAGATTAGACACATAAAGTAAATAACACCAAGAAATGATAACGAGAATAGTTAGTACCAATCAACACTTGCATCAGCAAGATATTTGACATCTAAAGAATTACAATGCTATTTGCTACCTCTTATGCAAAGAAAAAAAGAACATAGAACAAATACCATGTTGAAACGATCTTATTCTTCCACATAGCATGTTCAATCCAATTAAATCAGTCAAAACATGATAAAATGAAACGCAAATGCACACTGAACATTGGCAATCGATACATAACCGATAAAACCAGTACACACAGCTTTCTAGTAATCAGCTTAGAGCACCTCAGAGTTCGATAAATACCAGTAAATAACTTCAGTTAAAGCAAACAAGATAACTGGTTAATCTTTAGCCTCCCAACTTATATCTCAAAACTATAGGAACCTCGACACAAGAAAAGGAATTCAGAAACAAAAATTACCCATCAGACAAAACCCCCAAAAGTTTGCATTTTCATTTCCTTATACATAATAAGGCAACAAAAGAAATGGCTAAACACCAATTCATAGAAGAAGAAGAAAGGGCAAGACCTTATCTTCAGCAAGCAAAGGAAGATGGAGAAGAATCTCCAGGGGTTCAGTGTCGGCCGCCATAACCACGAACTCGGAGATACCTCTGTTAAGAGTCTTAGTCGCTGAGAAAGAGCAAAAACCCAAATCAGAAACCTTCTCCTCAAATACCAAGCTTGTAAACAATAAAAAAACCAACCTTCATTGGCGCCCTTTTTGAGCTGCTTGTAGTTGGCAGCTTGTTGAACAAGATCCAATATTGTGATTGTCAGCTGCGCATCTGCAAGAGGGTATGCTTTGGGATTAACCGCCTCTCCTGTCTGTTCAATCAATCAACAAACATTAAAGCACAAACACTACAGTCAGGAACTAGATAAACAGAGAGATGTTCTGCATACCATCTTCGCTGGTTTTTCTACAGACAGCAGGCTAGTGCTTGTTTGGGGTTTTATTTTAAGACACCCCGAAGAGACCATTTGGTGTAATCTAATAAATTAATACACGACGTCGTTTCCTTCTCTGCTAGTGGGCCGGACATATACTTTTGAGTAATTTTATTTCAATTCTTGTTTAATTATTATATAATTTTTGTGTAAATAAATGCTCAATTAATATGCTTATCCAACTTATAATTTTCAAAATTTGTGAATAGACGGTAAATTTTGATCTCTAAAATAATAGGAATTCGATCATCCAACTTAATAAAATTCCTGAAGAAAATAGTATTTCCAACCTTCTTCTTTGTGATAAATTAATATTATAGAAGCAAGAATGATAAAATTGAAGAATCACGTTCTCAAATATGAGTTTTAGGTCTAATCTCAAGACTCATTCCACAGACATTAAGATCAATAAATTATCAAAATCAGCACTTCAATTTCGAAGATCCTTATTTCTCCTCTTAAGAAAAATAAACTCAGTAACAAAGTACACACTAAGAGTGTTTGTCAGAAATGTATCCTCAATGTATTTGAAGCCATTATGAATTCTGCACATAATTGAATAAAAGCTTTTAAAGTAATATGTAGCTTATTATTGGATAGCATTAGCTTCCACCGGCTGTAGGCTCGAGGGCAGCAGGTATTCACAAGCTAAAACTGGGACGATCTTATGCAAAATCAAGTGGACATATACACTAGCGCTCAATGTTATGATCTAAAGAGCCAGAGGTGTGCTAACTGGATCCAAATCCCAGGAAATTGGAACCCAGATCAGAAAATTTTCATCCTTCTGTGCTTGGCAGCTTCCATTTGCTCCTCCTCCTCCTCCAAATTATGCTGAGCAGGTAGAGCCAGAAAAAGCACTGCAAAAATAATCAGTGGAATCTGAATACTGGTTTTTACATGATTGTAAAAGAAAGTGAAACCCGTAACAAATAACAACTTTCCCTCAGGGGCAGCCCAAGCAACCAAAGATTTACGCTTAGCTAAATTTCAAACAACCAGATTTCATCATGACTTCATGGCTCAGTTAATTGTATCCATCCAACTGAAGTCAGGGTATATCAATAGCACCAAGCAGCTTTCAGGGTGAAGTGGTCTGAGACCTGATTAAGTCTCGGCAACACTAAAACATCTTCTTTCAAATCCATCTTGATCTCAGACCAATTTCAGTTTTTCTATCGGATACGCATCACCGAACAAATAACCAAATCATCAATTTAATGCAATAACAAGGTATATCGTTATAGAACTGAATATAATTATAGCTGAACTCTTATGACTTGTAAACGAACAAAATCAGTCGTACGTTCTCATCTATCTACAATACATAACGGATCATCCTGAATCACAAATTATAGCATCTTAAACAGAAAACACGAGCATGATTTTTAAACCTGAATTCAGTTTATCAAGCGGTTGTTGTGGCCCCAGACCGAAATTGCTCGAGCATTTCACAGTGAGGAGTTTCCCTGACAAAACCCCACTGTTTTCTCTGCAGCTCAAACCTACAATTCTGTGACAGAATCGAGACGTATTCCCTTTCCACTTTGTCTTCCAATGCTGCCCTCTGCTGGCTATCCAGCGGATAATCCTGCTCAAATTTGGTGCTTTTCACATAGAAATTAACCCCTCTCTCAGTAGTGTACTTATACTCATATGGATAAGATCTGGAGAGGGAAAAGATAGGCTCTGAAGAGGGTAAGAAGTTCAGTAGAACTATAAGCAAAATAGGCAACAGCTGGATCAAAGCTCGGAGATTTAACCCAGATGCATTACCATCAGTACGAGGTCCCATTCCTCCCCCAAAATTGAAAGTTGTAAACTGAGTAGTTCCACGAGGCATACCTCCAAAAAAGAATTCCCTGAAAATCTCATCAGGATCAAATTCTTCATAATACCCACCATTGAATCCTCGGGTGTGATACCTTGAAGCCCTTCTCTCGATAACAGTTTCTTCACTTCCAGTCAATTCATACTTTTTCCTGCTCTCTTCATTGCTCAGGCACTGAAATGCCTTCGAAACAGCCTTAAACGCCTCTTCAGCTCCCGGCGATTTATTCTTGTCGGGATGGACTTTGAGAGACAATTTCCGGTACGCTTTTCGTACATCATCGACAGAACATGTTTTCTCTAACCCCAGAATGTCATAGTAATCCTTCTTCTTATTGATCTGCCTAACAATTGTCAATTGTTCCTCAGTGTACGTGGCGGCGGACGACGAAGCAGCACCACCGCCGGCAGTACACGGCGGCGACTCAGTTGCTGAAACCCTCCGACGAACCTTGGAAGACTGTTCATTAGCGCCGTCGTTGGCGGTAGCCGTGGTGGGTCCGTTTGAATCAGCAGGATTTTGATCGGGCGACGAAGAGTCTTGCTCTAACTGGGATAAGAGATCGCCGACGGGGAGAGTGGGATCGAGACGGCGAGCTTTCGTGATGAACTTCAAAGCGCGGGCTCGATCTCCAGAATCGAGAGCGTCTTTACCGATTTTGAAGCACTTCAACGCGTCATCTTTGTTGCCGTCCATATCTCTCTCACTCTCTCTGTCTCTCGTTAATACAGTCAATAAGAAGAAGTGATCATGTATTACAAGCAATTAAGTGGTCCAGTCGAATCTGGATCCGAACAGAATTTCAGGAAATTAGGGTTTGGGAATTCATAATTTGAAGTCGGTATGGTTTGGGTTGGAGAATAAGATATACGGAAATTTAAGTAATTATTTCCCAACTGTATAAGGTAATGTTTTGGTCCACTTAGCTTAAAACTCTGCTTTTTCATTCTCCTATTTAGTAAAATAAAAAATATAATTTTACTTTCTCTTTCTCTTATTTAATAAAATAATTAAAAATTCGAAACAAATTTGTAGTGATTATTATTAATATTTTAATAAATAAATTTCCATTTAATTATTGAAAATTAATGATATAATTAAACTCATATAGTATTAGAGTTTAGTTGAAATAGTGATCCTTTCGAGTTTTGGATAGAATTAAACCTTTCACTTTATCTCTTATAACTAAAACTTTATTTTTCCAAGATTTAGCTTAAAAATAAGTCAATTATTAGTGTTAACCAAAAAGCACAGTTTGGTTGTGGTCCTTCAAGACAAAAATATCAAGTTTATCCAAATCTTGTGGCAAAGCCTGCTCTTAATTCTGGAAGATGACAAGTAGGAGTTCATGTGCAGTGCGTAAATAGATAGATGAATGTTCATAAACTACCAGTAGAGTGTAACGATGAGTTATGCAAATAGTGCATACGGTAGAAATGCCTTTTCATAATTGGCTGCTATTGACATTTGACATAGCTTCTCCATTGCCTTAGCAGCCTACCCAAAAGGTGTATAAAAAATGGTTGTTGGAGCTGGACGTCGCCAATGCACAGGTAGTCAGTCCCACCATAATTGAACAAACTCTCCGTCTTCCTGGATCTGCCCGTATTGGTATACTAATGTGGAACTTGGTCAAGTTGAAAGAGGAATTAATAATGATCTCTCAAAACGAGTCAAAGGAACTGTTTCATATGATGTGCCGATATGTAACACATTTATAGAGTCGTCATCAGTTCGAATTTATGTGTTGGCTCGTCTTTTGCACATGTCAAAAGGCAGGTACATTCCTTGGCTTAAAAGGCCGACCTTTGAAGCTCTAGCATAAAGTGAAGCTAAGGCAATAGGAAACTCTCGAGTAAAGACTACAAGGATACCTCTCGTCTCTTCCCTCTCTGTTTCTCTTTTGAGAAGAGAGAAGAGAAGAGAAGAGAAGATTGTTACAGTCGAGAAAGCATCAAAGCTGTCAACTTTCATCTGGTAGTCTCTGGTTTACGCGAATATCTTCTTCATACAACTTTATTCTTATTGCCGTTTAGCTGTCTTGGGTATTTCTGTTCATATTCTTCAAAAAGATTCGTCCTTTGGCCAATAGGCGTTATACCCACCTTCAGAACCCAAATCTTTCTCTTTTCTCTTGACTAGTTAGCGTTCAAGCCTTTCTTTTTTTTTTCCCCACCTTGTCCAAGCCTCAAGTGATAGTTCGAACTTCTGTCTTTGCATCGGAAGCCTGTGAAGGAGAGATAAACAGTAAAGTTTGAAGCTTTTATGTCAATGGCTGGAAGTTCTCCAGTTGTTCGACATCAAAATCAGGGTGTGGTGTTCTCCGATTCTGGTGTGAAGCTTCAGCTGTTTTGTCATGAAAGTAACGTCGGTAATGGTAAATTTCGTCTCCGTGGGTTGTTTGCCAGTGTCAACCAAGTTGGACAGGGATTTGGGATCGCTCCTAATCCTCAAAATTCACTGGACAATGCTAACACGAAAGTCCTGGCAGCCGCTCTGCAGATGAAATATGTGTCAACGCCTGAACCAACTTTACCCGTTGAGAGAATTCCTGAATTGGCAATTGGAGAGATTTTTGAGGTAAAAGAGAAGCAAGAGCACAAGAGTAAAAAGAAGATGAAAGGTGGATTTAGATGGAAATTTAAAGGAGGGAATCCGTCAGTTAGGAGGTTGATCAGTGGAGCAGTTGCAGGTGCTGTCTCACGTTCTGCTGTTGCTCCTTTGGAGACTATAAGAACTCATATGATGGTTGGAAGTTGCGGGCACTCAATAGTTGAAGTGTTTGAAAATATCATGAAGAATGAAGGTTGGAAGGGCTTATTCAGGGGCAATTTGGTTAATGTCATCCGAGTTGCTCCTAGCAAAGCTATCGAGGTTTGCATACTACTGAACTTAACATTTCTGATAAGTTTTCCTTTTCTGGTTATTTGAGGCTTCTGCATGTTGATTCTGTTTCTATGCTTACTGAATTGATATTCAAGTTAATGGGATAAGAATACCTTGAAGGATTGTTGGTTTTATTCTCCTTTGTCAACACTCTTTGATTTGTCTTTTCTTCTGTCTGTCTGTCTTTAGAATATCGATTTGGTTAGAGGACTTGGTTTATGATATGTTGAAAGCATCAATTTGCTTGTATATGGTTTCAATAAGCGAGCAAGGAATTCTGAGGACAAACGTGAACCTTTCTTTGCCTCTGAAATGAGAGTTCAACTACAGTGTTGGCCTATAATTGTCTATTTGTAGACAGTAATCATAACTTTAGCTTCTTGTTCCAACTTTCTTCATTTCTGGGCATTGATGATTTATATTTATATTTACGACTCTTTCAGTTCAGACATAAGATTGCTTACATCTCTACATCTTCTGTTCAACTGATTAGCTTCCATTTATGTTTGTTTGGAGAGCTCCATAAAATGCAGACTGTAATTTCTTTTTTCCGGCATCAGCAATTATCATGAAAATATCTCCTCTCTTGTATACATCCAAAATTAGTTCATCTTTCGTTAGCAATGGATGTTTCCGAGCATTTCTGGTGCCTCTATGATGGAACATTGATTGCCAAATGTATGCATTTCATGTCATATAGCATATATGCTCAAGCCCTCTCACTTGGCAATCTATTTGACTTTATTTCATTCTGCAGTTGTTTGCTTATGATACAGTCATGAAACACTTTTCACCTAGACCTGGAGAGCATCCAAAACTCCCCATTCCTACCTCATCAGTGGCTGGTGCCATCGCCGGAATCAGCTCTACATTATGCACCTACCCTCTTGAATTACTCAAGACCCGACTAACTGTACAGGTAAGTTTACATTGTTTGATCCTGTGCTTATCAGTACATTCTCTTTTTTTACATTTAATTGATGAATCATGTCAAAAATGGTTGCAGCGAGGAGTTTACAAGAATCTTTTCCATGCACTCGTAAAAATTATACAAGAGGAAGGTCCTGCTGAACTTTACAGGGGTCTGACCCCAAGTCTGATAGGAATTATTCCTTATGCAGCAGCCAATTACTTTGCTTACGATACTCTAGGAAAAGCATACAAAAAGGCATTCAAAAAAGAGAAAGTTGGGATTGCCATGACTCTTCTTATTGGATCAGCAGCTGGTGCAATCTCAAGCACTGCATCTTTCCCACTTGAGGTTGCTCGAAAACACATGCAGGCTGGGGCACTCAATGGGAGGCAGTACCAGAATATGCTTCATGCTTTTATGAGCATTCTTGAGAATGAAGGACTACCAGGTCTGTACAGAGGATTGGGTCCAAGCTGCATGAAGTTGGTCCCTGCTGCTGGAATTTCTTTCATGTGCTATGAGGCATGCAAGAGTATACTGATTGCTGACGAGGAAGAATCATAGGACTCAAAAAGTGGGAGCTGATTACTTGGAGAAGCTATAGCTCTAACTCGACTAGGCATTTCAGGAGGAAGAAGAAACAATCGAAGTTATCCTGCACCAATATATCTTTTGTTCAAGAATTAGTTTATTGAGTTAAACAAAATGATTTCTTTTATTATGAAAGGAGAACATCTGTCATTGACAATTCTTTCTATATTAGAATTTTTATTCCCCTTTCTTGCCCTGCTCTGTGCAATAGTTGAAAATGAAAGCTCCCTTAAGCTTCAATTAGAAGAGAACTCGAAGAGTAATTGAATGTTTTGTAGAAGATTGAAACTTTGCCACAATTTAGTCGACTCTTTACACCAAAACAGAAAAATGAGGGTTGGCTTTATAAACTCAGAAGTTCCAACAAAATATTTCCAGTAAACAGAGGCCTTTCCTGCTCAAATCCCAATCAAATGCATAGAATGCTAGAAAAAGCAACAAACTTTAAATAGACAAGGTCAATACATTTGCATTCATGACGATATTTTGTACTTTGTCCTTGTAAGCACCAAAATCAAGGTGAAACTACCACCAAAAGAAAACTGTATAAATTCATTCGGTTAATATGTTCGTAGCATCATTAATTTCCACAACTAATGAGCGCAATAATTTAAAATTTCTACACCTACCGAAGACAAAATTGAAGAAAATGACTAATAAAGTTCACTGGTCACTAAAGATACACATAAAACAGAACAAAACAGGGAAGTAAATGGTCATTTTTCAACTCCGTTCTTCAGCGTCCGCAAGTTCCCTTTCTTCAGCGGCAGCCGCCATCAGTTCATCAAAGTTTTCGGTCTTTCCCAGTAAAATCTCAATCTACAGAAAATTCACATAAAAAAATCAATCACTTAATGCAGGTAAAAACCCTGAATTAAAATCATAAAAATCACAGAAACTGGAAGCTTGAAAAAATGCAACATCATGGGAATAAAATGCAAACTGACATCTCAACCGAGAAGATTACTAAAGACATGTGAAGGTCCGGGAAATAACCAAGCAACTAAACATCATAACTCATCTTCTACGAAAACTAATTCATGAAAGGATTTTTATGCAGACTAATCCCAAATATACACAGCAGCAAAAAGATACACTCATGGATTTACCTTAGCTTTTTGGACAGGACGCCCTCTTGTTTCATCCCTCATATCAACCGTTGAGGTCATAATCTCTACAGAGAATTATCAGTAACTAGACGGTTCAAAGAAACCTAACAAATAATCAAAGATGATAAACAATCTTACTCTTTTCAACAGCTAATCCATTGTTTTTCAAAATTTCTGCAACAGTAACAACAGTGGCAATAGCTGCAGACATGATAGAGCAAAGCATTACACGAGATTGCCACAAAAGCTTAACCATTTTTCACTCACCACAAACACCAGCACTGTTGGCAAAATTATTTTCAAAGGGGACAAAAATGGAGAACTTCTAAACCAAATATATACGAATAGGATTAAGAAAAAGCTATACTCTACCCACTTTATCCAATATTAGGCCCCGAACCTCCAACTGAACAAGCTACAATACAAAGTTATCAAATTTGTATGGTTTGAAAAAAACATGAATCGTCTGGCGTCATAATCTGGCGGGAATTTCCCGATCAGTTCAGGTAAATTTGAAGAGTTTGTCATCCAACTGGAACAGAGCAAAAGAGATAAACGGAATACAACATATAAAATCATTCAGGTGAAATAATAGTTACCCATTCCGAGAGCAGAGAGCTCCACCTCATTGTGTTGCTGCATATACCTCTGTAAACCCCAAAAGTACGTCCATAAGAAGAAACCACAATAACCCTAAAACCCTAAAATCCAAAGAAGAAAAGAAAAAGTCCTACCTTTGCGAGATTGACATAGAAAAACAATGGCTTTTTGGTGTTGGAAACTTGAATTCTATTCTTCTTGTGAGAATCTCCAGACAAATTGATGTTATTAACTCCCTCACTGATTTCTTCCATTCGCAACGAACTAACCCTAAAACCCTAAAAAAAGACTTGACCTTTTCGCTCGATCCGCGCGTGCGTGTGAGAATGAAATAGTCACTCGCTTAAATAGAAAGAAGTTAAGTCCGTCCTGAAATGCCGACCCTTTTTTCTGCTACTTAATCTCTACTTCTTTTTTGTCATAAAAATAATGGTCAAAAAATAATAAAATGTTATAAAACCAAAAATAAAACTTAAGAATATTTGGGAGAGGAGAATTCTTCTTATAAATTGGTATCACTTACATTAAGTTAACCCTTCTATTTATAGTATAAAATTTCTAATAAAATACTATTATGATAATAGGAGTGGTACACTAACTATTAAGTGGTGCATTAACAATTAGTGGCACACCATATTATTTCTATCTTTTATAACACTCCCCTTGGTGTGCCATATAATTATTTCTTATCTGGCCTTTATACGCATTTGGTGTTGCCTCGTTAAAAACCTTATTAGGAAAAACCTAGTAGGATAAAAACCATGATAAGGAAAAAAGAGTGCAACTGCGTAAGCTCCCCCTCATTTAACATAATGAGCTCTTCCTCATAAATTTCTTAGATGTTGCATTCCAATCTCGTGGACATGCTTCCTAAAAGGTGTAGTAGGAAGTGCCTTTGTGAAAAGATCCGCAGAATTTTCGCTTGATTGCATATACTGGATGGTGATTTCTTTGCTCTTTTACATTATGAACCATTTCATCTCTCTCAAACAACAATTTTTTAATATTACGTCTATTTACATTACATTCTATTATAAATCATTTCATTCTATTTCATTAAAAAATTTACGTCTAACCAAAAATAGCCTTGGTAAAAAGAAGAATTTTGTTTGGATATAAACTCCGAAAAATTAAAAAAAAACAATGAAGAAGGTGAAAAGGATAAATTACAGGTTTTCTTAGTTACAGTTCAGGAAAAACCTACTAATTAAGTAATAAACCAGCCGATATTCAGTTATAACACTTATTAAGTATGAACCTAACCAAAAATCTTTCCGATTCATACTTATATATACATATATCAAGCAAAGTTTTTGTTTGTATACATATGTAAATTAAGAACAAGGGGACTCCCTTCCAACCCTAATTCAAAGTCATGAATATATTTTAGATAATTTTTAAAATTATAAATAAAATATCAAATTTTATGTCATTTAAATTCACATGAAGTTATTTTAAGGACCTTAAGATCAACAATTTTAAACAATTAAGTTATATAAATTATAATTTTATTAATAATTAATATTAAGTTGTTAGATTTTTTTATTTATTTAATAATAAAATTAAATTATTATAAATATACATTCTAATTTTATTAATAATTAATATTAAGTTGTTAAATAATTTTATTTATTTAATAATAAAATTAAATTATTATAAATAAAATTACCCCACATATATTATGAAATTAATATTAAATCTTTAATTTTTAATTAAACAACTTTTATTAAAATTTGGAGTGAAAAAGATTAAAAATAAGGGTTAAGATTTGATAATTATATTTATATTTTATTCTATTTTTATTATACTCAAATTAAATATTCATATTTATGTTATATACTTAAAAAAGTTAAATTCTCATAAATAAATTTTAAAAATAAATTAAACATAAAATTATAATTAAAAATATAAAATAATAATTAAAGGATGAAAGCAACCAATGAATATTTAATACAAAGACTAAGTTATAAATACAATTTGTACTAGCTTTGGTACTAATATAATACAATACTGATACTTGTTAATATTAGATATTATTTTTATTTATCTTTTAAATTTATACAATTAAAATTTAATAATTTATTATGATTGAAATTAAAATATTTTAAATTTTGATTCAATATCTCTGTTTATTAAAATTAACATAAAAGGATTTGAAATACAACAAAAACATCTCATTAGAAGTTCTGCTGAACTCGCAAAAGTATGCAATTTTAACCTTAACTAATTGAATGGTTGCTTTTAGCAAATAATAGTAATAATAAATAAATAAAGTAATAAAAATAAAATTGACATAAAGGAAATAATAACAATAAAATAAATAAATGCAAATAAATAACTACTTATAAATAAAAATATAAAATAAGGAATAAATAAATATTACAATAAATATATAACAAGGTACATATTAAAAATAAAAGATAAAATAAATAAATAAATACGCAACCAATAAAGAAAATAAGTAAATAAATAAAAAACAAACAATTACAAAAAAACATTTAAGCTAAGCAAGGAAATACTTAGGCTAAATAACTAAGAGAAATGTACAAAAATGTTTAAAACTAAATACAAAATATAAATCTTGAAAGAAAATGTTTAAAAGACTTAGAAAAAGAAGGACCTCTCTATGTGAGATCCTTTATTCGTATTGTAGTACATCAAAGTTTTCTATTAAGAGTCAAGTTCCACATAAGTTATAACAGAGTCGTATCATTCTTGATTACCTCCCCTCGATTCTTCTTACGTTTTTCTTTTTCCCTCTTATAGTTTATAGTACAATATAATAACAATTTAAAAATATTTTAATATATTTTTAATTTAACACTTTAAATTATTTTCATTTATAATTTTGACTCACTATTTGCTAAAATTTCAATGTATCAGTCAATATAACCGATACAACCAAAATCCTCTAATAATTCATCATAGTACAAACTAATTTTATGCCATTTTCCCACTAATACGAGGTACAAATTTTATAACATTGATTGAATTCCCAGACTATGATGTGGATTTTCAAAAGGTCTCCCCGCGAAGAAGTTATTAATTATGAGATTTTTATTAATTGAAGCATATGCATATCATGTGGTTGAATATAGTAGAGTGTGAAACTTCCCATAACATGAAGCCTCTGAAATCCCATTTTTTAATGAATTATTCAATTCAGAACAAGGTACTCTATATTATAAAAATGAATTTGAACCAAAACCCGACGGTTTCGCCTCCTAAATCCTACTAGTTAATTTTATTTTCCATATTAATTTCAATACTCGAAAATCGAAATATTTAAAAATATATATAAGAAAATATTTTCTTTTGAAATTTTCAATCACATATAATATGAAGTATATGCAACCAGTCCGTTTAGGGTCTATTTGGTTGATGATTTTATAATATAATGAGATAAAACGTAAGATAGTTCCATCATTTGAAAGGATGTTTTATAATGAAATGCAATGAAATAAGATGAAAGTGGAGGGTTTCGTGTTATGTTTTATTCCATCATAAGATGGAACATAAAATAATAAATATATTCAACCTAATATACCCTTAATTATTTTTCATAATATCAATTATTTCTTACCCTACCCTAATAACAACCAACACAACACAATAATATTTTTATATAATTAACAATAAATTGTATATAATTAATAATCAGATAATAAAATTTTTATTAATAAAAATAGAAAAATATATATAAAAACTTATTCTGTAATTGTTTGTCACAGTGCCTTGATATGTTTTTGGTAAGTTACAAATATATTTCTATATAAATTAAAATATAAATAACTTTTCAAATATAAATCAAATAAAATAGAATAATATTTAATATAATAAAATTTATTAAATAATTAATAATAATAATTAATATAATTAATAATAAATTGTATAAAATTAATAATGAAATAATGAAATTTTTATTAATAAAAAACAGAAAATATATAAAAAAATTATTGTTCAAGTCACAACCGTGACTTTAATTGTTTGTCACAGTTATGACTTAATAAGTTACAACCGTAACATGTTTTTCGTAAGTAAAAAGTTTTTGTTGTTTCAAAACTATAACATTCGAGTATTTTTGCATTTTCAGTTCTAGGTTGTGTGGGAATATTATATAAGGATACAATAGTCATTTATCATATATTACATTCCATTCCATCAATTTTTTTTTAAATATTTCATTACATTACATCATGAACCTTTCCATCCCTCCCAAATATCTTTTCACTGTATTACATTTCATTTCATTATAAATTATTTTGTTCCATTCCATTTCAGTCATTTAATTAACATCGAACCAAATAGATCCTTAGAGTCTCAAATGACATTTCTCATTAAAATTTAACCTCAAACGTTTTTATACCTCCGTTTTAATGGGTAAAATATTTACAAATTTTAGGATTAAGGAATCATAAGCTATACATACAACATTTAGAAAATAATTAGCGGACAAAACAAGAATTTTGGGTATTTAAAAAAATTTACATATTAATATATAAATGTAACGAAATATATATTTATAATTTGATATATAGTAATATAAAGAATATAAAATAAAATAGTTTTCCGATGAAGTAATATTACACAACATTTAGATTGTAAACAGTTCTTTCACTTATTTTAGTAGAACATGTAAAATGGAGTATTTTATAAATTTAAATAATTATCTTCGAGTTTTCAGCCATGTTGTTACATTAATAATCATTCTAGAACAGTAGAATGATTTAAGATTAAAAAAAATAAAATTGGTTAATGTTTGTGTAGTATTCCACTTTAGTTGATGAGGAGGCCAAATTAAGGCAACGAAGGTTATAAAAAGAAAAGCCGAAACCTAATTGGGTGCAGGCAGCAGAAGCATTCAGTGGATTACAAAATTAGCCATAAATGTAGCTCAGTGGAAATAATTCAGATTATTGGATAAAAGATGATGTTTGTTCGTCAGGATTGCTCCTGGTTAAAGGCAAGATATAGCACAAAAACATGCCAATGCATCGTAAATGTCACATCACGTGAGTTCATGCTTTAACCAATTCTTTTTACGGGATATTGTTCTATCTATGACCAATAAAGTTGTAGAAGAGGAGAAAAATTAAGGACATGTATATATATAACACTGCATGTAACTGTGTAAGCATGTTCTGAGATCTGAGTTTCTACTTAAAAAGCGAAACTATAAAGCACCAACTCTTTTCTTTTGAGCTTGACACATATTCCATCAATGTCTGAACTGACATGATAGTCAGAGACTCTGGTAGTGAGGTTTACGAAAGGGAAATCCGGATTTAGCCTCTCCGCCTCCAAACATGCCATTCCAATGCACGTTTTAAGATTCTTAAGAGGTTATCTAATTTTCCCTGGACACGTGATCATTGACATAAATGAATTAGCAAAATTAAAATTTAAGATGATGAATTGAATCCTATCGGCCTTAATCAAGATTCCTCATGGTCATGATAAAACAAAACGGCTTAAAAAGAACTCTTTTAAGTTTGGCAAAGAAGAAGAGCATTTTAAGTGGGGAGTTGTATAAAAAAAATGCTTTTGGTTTTCTCAGTATCGAAATAATGAATGATGTAGGCAGCAAGCATTGAAGAGTGACTGTCCGTTTGCTTGTACCAGTCAATGGTTTCTTGGATAAAGATTAAAGTGTCAGGTGCAAAATTGGATGCAGTGATAATAGAGCGAATACTAATGAGCGGGAGCGGCAAAACTTGGGGAGTTGAAATTATTAGAACTGCCCATGTGAATTAAGGATAGAGTCAGCAGTATTCAAAGTGGTCCAACTACTAAGCCCCAGAGAAGAATCAGAATCCCATCCCTTCATGATTGATTCAGCTTTCCCAAATCCGTTCAACCCATAAGTTTAATCATACCAGTACTCATCCTGCGTGAGGTATATTGAACAATGACAATGACAGGAGTTGGAATATTCCGTTTTATCTAGGTATTTCTTTTTTCAACTGGAGGCAGCGACTATACAAGGCTACAGTGTGAGGAGCTACTCACGAGTCACCACCCTATGCTTCCTATATTTAAGAACTTTATAGAATAGAAAAATGAAGGAATGTGCGCAAGCCAGGAGTGTTTGGGAGATAAGAGGTTGGAAACTGTGTTACAGGCAGCCACACACATTCATGCCAACTAGCAAGTAGGAACCAGGGCAGGGCCCAGTCATAAGGATTTTAACTTGCAGAATCTCATTACACATCTTTTATGGTTAGTGGTTGGGTCAGATGGGTTGATATATGTGTATTTATGTAAAGAAAAGCTAAAGATTAAAGAATCTGAAATGCATGTGGCAGTGGGTGTGGGTTAAATGAAAAGGGTAAAAATAAATAATACTAATAATTAGACAAGACATATGAAAGAGATGGTTAGGACTACAGGATAAGAGTTATATATATAGGTGTGGAACCTAGAGGCATGCAGCTGCAGCTGCAGTTGCACACACAGCGATAGACTCACATGGAGGTACCCAGAAAGCGTTGGCCAAAAGACAATCCACATGGGGGTGACTCGGCCCCACCCTGTTCTCCATATCATAACCATCCAGTCTTCGTAACAACTAATCGCTTTTGTAGCATTGCAATCGATGATTTACTTCCTGTTGTTGTTGCTACAAAATAGAAGCGACGCCGCGCTTCCAGCACTAGTTATCCTCAATGCACCTCACCTCTTTCTTCTTTCCAGTAATATCAACTATTCCTATCATTTTATACGAAGATGCATTTATTTTGTTGATTGAAAAAAAAAACAAGGGAAACAGTTAATGTTGAAGTGCAAGTTGTAAGCATGAGATCAGGATCGTCAAGACCAAGATCTATACACAAAATCATCGCACAAGCAACGGAGTCAACCGTAGAGGTATTGTATTTAAAAGAGGACCATAACCATGGTTATGAAATTGAGAAGGAGGTCTTTCTGCCTATCGCTACAGAATTCGATAGGCCGCTGAGCTGACTATATCTATATGGCATCCTTAATGCCAAAGTGACCTAGGCTTTCTTTGACTTGAATACAAGCCAACCCATTTTGGACTTAATTAGAAAGTGTTTGAATTTAATTAATGCTCCTGATCATCATTTTTAATGTTAGCTTGTTTTGGAAACTGTTATGTTCCACTTCAATATCTTTCGCAAGTAAAGTTCAATCATCTGGTTGCAATTAAATTATCCTTAAAAATTGCCAACAACTTGGTATTACAGTACTTATTGCATCAGTGGCAATAATAGTACTCCAAATGGTATGCAGTATGCACATCAAGTTAACGGAAAAGATATAGACAACTGGACCAATACTTAATTCAATCAGAATCGTTTTAAAACGTAATTAGCTCTTTAATACATCTGATCTGAAATGGATATAGATCAGCAAATCCGAGGGAAACCAAAACGCAGGCCCTGGCCTCAACATGAAAATCGATAAGAAGAGTGAACATGGACCCCCAGATGTCTATTGCTTACCTGGAACTATAACAACATAGCACGTGGCACGAGCGTTGAACAGGTCGCCTAAGTGCCACCCTTCCCTTTTGTGAAGTAGAGGGCATCTATTTCTTTTGGAGAGCCGGTGCGAAGGAATGGATTCTGTTTATGAAACGCCGCGTGGAGCTTGCTGGTTCACTGTGTCCCAGATACGCAAGCTCATAGGTTATTTTTCTCAGCTCACGGGCTGCCTTTAAATTCATTTAACTCACTCCCCATTTGCTCAGCTTTACCCAATCAAATGCTTTCGACGCCACCACTCACTCTTGTCTCCAGACGGCCCGGCAACAAGTTATTTACAAGCGAAGCTACTAATGTGAAGACTGAAGAGCTAACCTAAAAGGAGAAACAATAAATAACTTAACATATGCACTTGTATGATTCACTAAAAATGGCCTATTGTGCCAAGAAGCGTACTCGATCCTAACCTGGACAGAAATATAGGGGGCCAAGAAGTAGTGAACTGAATTTAATTGTAATAACTTGTTTATACACTTTGGCAAGAGAAGAGAAAACGAGATTGATTTCCCTGTTAGGTTACTTTAGCAAATAGCAGCTTCATCTCCCATATCCAAAACGTAGAAGGGAACTAACTAACGCTGGTTAGTTATGGGGAAGAGAGGAGAGGAGAGGAGAGGAGAGGAGACGCTCATCATTCAAAGTCCGTCCGTCAAAATATTTGCGCCTTTCTGACACATAGTGTGCAGTAGAGAGAGAAAGACAGAGAGCATCGCTCACGGATGATGACGTCTATATTATAACTCACAAAGCCCGACAAGCCCAAAAACTAGATTAACTCTTTTCGTAATTTCGTTACAAGGGAAGGATAATAAAGTCATTTCATTTCAGTCTCTCTCTTTTTGCCTCAACTTCTCCCACTCTTTTTAAAGGCCAGTAAAGCGGGAGACGCAGATGTAGGCGCAGTCACAGAGAGAGATGGGTTTTCGCGAGTGATAAGATAGAGAAAGAGCGAGCGGTTTTTTATCCAGGGCAAAAGAGTACGTAACTCAGCCACTTTTAGAGAGAGAAGAAATAGGAAATGACGAAGGTAGTTCAAGAACAGAATTTGGAGAAGCAAATGGGTTGCATGGCTGGCTTTCTTCAGATCTTTGATCGACCAAATGTTCTCACCGGGAAGCGTCTCTACGCCACTAAACGCCTCCCTCCGTCGTTGGTTAGTTCACTTCGCTTGTTTGTGTTTTCGCTGTTTTTCTTGGACTCTAATTGTGTAGTTGACCATCTGTGTTTCAGTTGGTTGACTCTACGCCTGACCCTGATACGTGTATGAGTTCTCTGACGATGTCCAGAGAATTGGAGAAACATCAGCCCTCAAGATCCATGCCTTCCCCCGATCGGTTCAAGCAATCTCCGGTGACCGAACTCCGATCGCCGGTGCCGGAGGCTCCGGCTCCGGTGGATGTTCATTCCAAAATGCCGCTTCCTCTTCAGATATTTGAATTAAAAGAGGGGACTAAGTCATCGCGGAAGTGCGGTAAAGAAGCTCCGAGACTTTCGCTCGACAGCAGAGCAACGTTCGATGCAGCAAAAGGAGGTCTCAAGCCAAAGGAGAGTCGTCAAAACCCTGCGTTTATGTCAGCAAATCGTTGCGAGAATAATGGAGAAGATAGCGATAAGCAGCGCCGATCGCCCAGTGTAATCGCCAGACTAATGGGATTGGAAAAGTTACCGGAGTCCGAATGTGAAGAATCGAAGAAACCTGAACTTCGGAGATCTGCTTCCGAGTCTAGAGCTTCTAGAGATCTCCTTCAGTATCGTTTCATCGACGGCATCAATTTTCAGCTAAAGCAGCCACAACAACAGAGCACGGAGAGTGATAACATGACCAGAGAAGGCGTCATTAAGGATCCGATGGGTAATGCTAGAACAGGTGATCCAAAGGCGTATAATGCCGTACGCAATGTGAGAGCTGAGCCAGCAAGAGCACAAAACAGAGGCATAGGGCAGAGAAAGAATTTCTTTGATTCCGCAGATTTTTTCCCAGAGCCAAAACAGGCTGTGTCTGCCTATGGTGAGATTGAGAAGAGGTTGAGAATGAGAGGTATCGATGAGCCTTCCAAGGATCTCGAGACTCTCAAACAAATCCTCGAGGCTGTGCAACTAAAAGGCCTTTTACATTCCAAAAAGGCACCAAACCAATTCTGTAACAGAAACTTCGTGTACGATAGGAGTTTATCACGCGATGAATCCCCAATCGTCGTAATGAAACCGGCGAGATCAACGTCTCCCATGAGTCGAAGAATTGGGAACGACTCGCCCCCTTCAAGTTTCAGAACGAGGGCTGGTGTTCGGCGTGATTCGTATCCCTCTAGCGAGACACCACCGACGATGAGTCCGAGACGTGAAGGGCTGGAGATTGAAAGGAATGTGCGAAACCAACCCAGAACTACCATTCCTGTGGACATTCGATTGAGGTGTTCTAACAGAAGACCATTGACTGTTGAAACGCAGAGGAGGGTGAGTAACGAGTCAATGGAGCAGAGAAGAGGATCTCCAGTTCAGTCTCCGAAGATTAGTTCTAGAAGAAATGTGATAGATCAGTCCACAAATAGATCACCTAGAAACCGAAAACAAAGTGTGGGAAATGCTCAAAAGGAGGAGAAAGTGTTCATTCATGCGGAGGATGAATCATCCACCTTTTCAGAGTGCAGCATCAGCACCTCTTCTCAGACTGATACGGAGTTTAATGTTCGCGACATTCTTCTTTAATCGCTAGTTTTGATCAAGTTTATTTCGTGATTACTTGTTAAACGGCATTGTAATTGATCGCAGAGGTCGAAAGCGGATGATTACAAGGAAGGCAGGAATCTGTTGGAGAGGTGTGATAAGCTGCTTCACAGCATAGCGGAGATGACGGCAACAGAGTTACAACCCAGTCCAGTGTCAGTGTTGGACTCATCTTTTTACAAAGAAGAATCTTCTCCGTCACCGGTAATGAAACGGAGCATTGATTTCAAAGGTAAGGGACTCTGCCACCAAATTTTAATGCGTGCTCAATTGGTGTCTTCTGTACTAACACTCTGATTGCTAGATAGGCATTCGGATGACGTCTGTTTCTTTATTTTTTAATTTTAAAAAAATGATTCTGAATCTGAATCTGAAGCCTTCTCCTCAGTCGTCAGGTCAGGCCAATAGATCTAGGTATACCTGTAGTTTGCGTGGTGGTCCTATCAATGAGTCATGCTTGGAGTAGTCAAAATACAGTCATTACACCAGTATTTAACTTGGGCATACTAAAAACTGAAATCAGCCATAATTTGTCTGGAGGAGTAAAGTTATGAGCGGAGCGGGTTATTTAACGCTTTTAATTTAGGAGGCAGAGAAGAAGAGAAGAGGTTACGGGATTTCATTTCCTTGAACCAGGGGCGGGAAAAGTGAGAAAGTTGTTATTTTGTGGGATGGTATTAGTATTCATGCAACATCGTCATAAATGAAGTTCGAATTATCAGATGATATTTAACTCCAGGACTATGGAATAGATAACTAGTAATAGTGATCATAACCAGTGCGCTTCTTATAAGTAGAAGGAAAAGGAGGATACTCTCACGTGGGGTGCGGATGAGGATGATTGATTGTTATTAACTGGACCCGTCATAACGATGCCCAATAGTCATATCCTTGTATGTCACAAATGTAACAGCTGTAATGGAAAACGGAAAAAGCTCAACCAAGAAAATTGCCTGATTTGAGAAAATCCAAGCACACTTCCTTCTTTGTCTATTCAATGTTATGGTAAATTACAGATCATTTTTTTTTTCTTTTAATGTCTTCTTGGCGTTCTTTTCATAATGGCCCACTCTATGCTTTAACAAGAGTGTGGTTTCCTTTTAATGACTATTTCCTTTTTCTGTCAGCATGTCAAAGCCTTAGTTATTGTCATACTTCGCACTGATTGATGTAGACCCTATTTATCTCGCTTCAGATCAGAAGTGGAGTAAACATTTAACATTTAAGCGATTCTGTATTTTTGTTTTGTCTCAATTTACCATACCCTGAATGTATGTTGTTATTGTGCTAAAGCTTTTGTTATGAAGGCAAATAAAAGAAAAAGAGGTTGGCTTTGGTGGCTGACAAGTGACTGTTTTATGGATAAAATTCAGATCAATTATTTGCTGACATAGAGGATGACATTTGGAGCCCGGCAATCTCGCCAATGCAGTGCAAATCGAAGGAGAATTCAAGTGATTGCGATTACATATACATATCTGATATCCTACGTGCTTCCATTTATTTGCCTGAAGACTCCGAAGTCTTCATACTGTTAGAAAAACAGCAATATGACACCTCCAAGGTCTCTACACTACAAAGAAAGCTTACATTTGATACCATCACGGAGATCCTCGATCGGAAGAAACAGTTGCCACCATGGAAAACTGGTAGCTGGGTGAATTTCAGCTGTGGGCCAATTTCGTTGCAGGAAATATGGTCAGAGTTTCAGAGAATTCGGGAGAGAGACTCGTCGGATGACTTGTTTGAGGTCATATGTGGGGTGCTTAAAAAGGACCTGGCAGCCGCAGGGGACGCTGTTAACGGGTGGGGTGATTGTCCGATCGAGATGTCTGAAGCTGTTTTAGACATCGAGCGGTTGATATTCAAGGACTTGATCAGCGAAACAATCCGAGACCTGGCTGCATTTTCCGGAAAGTGGAATCAGATGCAGATCACAGTTCCCCGAAGAAAGTTGGTCTTCTAAAATTAATGACATTATCATTTGAGCATTTCCTTTTCCTTAGCCTTTGACTACCGCCCCGTCCCGTGTTTTCGTGTGTCCAGTTCCTTTATATATATATATATATCTATCTATCTATATATATATATATATATACATATTTAATTTTTTTAAGCCAACTGAAAACCAGGCAAGTCTAACGTTCACTTTAGCATTCTGTAAAATATTTGGATAAAAAGATATATAAATTTGGGGAGCATCTGTGTCGCGGTTAGTTCTTATTATTAAAAGAATGGTTACGTTCGTAGGCTTTCGTCTCAAATGAGTGCACGTAATCATTCCATCGCACAGCCTCTGATCTGAAAATTATGGTCAACAACACTGTTTCCTGTGAGTTTGGCACGCAGGCTTTATTTTTAAAAAAGTATGTTGACCATTTAGCTTGAAAGTGAGAATGAGTGGGGTTAAGGAAGCGAAAAATGAAGTGAAACGAAGGAGCTTTTTCCAGTTGGAGCTTACTTATTAATACAGGAAGCTGGTGGGTTAGGGACGGGCAGGTGGAGTAATCCGAGTGTTATGGAAGAATGGGAGTGCCTTTGCCTTTTGAGTGTATTGTCAGTGATCCCATGATGACGAGGGAGGGTAAGTTGGACATTAAATTGACCCAGACTTGTACTGGAATTGACATTACCATTCAAGTCCCAAGTCCTAACCAATAAAAATAGCAATTAATGGCACCGGTTCAGGCCGGTGTTCTAATTTTGTTCCAGTCAAGTACCCATTCCCATGGTGTTCTAATTTTGTTCCAAATTTCATAACATAAAATAAAATAAGAATTAATTAATTAGAACTGAAAATCTGTTCCGCTCAGGCCTCCTAGCTTGTTAAGAAGTGCTACGCTGCATTGGTATTTGGTAGTCTAGGCATAGGCCCATTGATCTCTCAAGTCCTATTTTGCAAGTAGAAAGGGATGGGGTCCTTTTGCATTAAGAGACGTGGACGGTGCACTGGCACGCCCACATGTCCACTACTGCCATTTGGGATTTGGAGTGGTATTGTACTGGATGGTTGTTTGTTTTAGTGATATTATTATTTCCTGGCAAGAATGGCCTGCTTGTCTCCTCCCTTGGAGACATTGACCTTCACCTTCAGCAGATGATGATGAAATTCAAAATGTAAGACGGTGGTCTGATCTCCCATTCCCAAGTTCATTGTTCGCAATGCTAAAGGTGTTTAATTGGCTACTTCAGCTAAAGAGGAAAACAATTATAGAAAGCCCATGGTCCTACTCCAACCACAGCACCTTTTCAAAATGCCCATTTCCTATTTATGTCATTGTTTGGTTTTTGATTTGCTTCTGACTCTCAAATTGAGAAAGAAAGGAATTCAAACAGAAACTATCATGGACCAAGAGAACAATGTCCAGTCCAAGGCCACATTGTTTGGGCCTAGATAAATAATTGCTGCGAACCGCGATTTACACTCCGGTGGTTAGTTTTCACTCATCCAGTCGCCGCATTGTCAACATTGCGGAAGCTCTAGGCCTGCATCTTAGTGGTAACTTGCTCTCTCCTTCCAAATTCCAACGTCATTAAGAACTGTCTCTTTCTCCTCTATTCTACGTTTAGAGAATACTGCGATTTAGGCTAGGTTGATCTTTTTATATGTTCCTTTGTTTGTTTGCATATTGTACTTCATCCATCTTTTGACTACGCTTCCTACTTCAATGGCCAAATGATCTACTTAATTAGCGATCACTGGAAGATGGTGAATGCATTTGGATTTACTTCACTTATGGAATCATTTGTTCTATATCTTAATGCTCATACCTGCATGTTTGATGTACAATTTTCTGCAGATTATTGTTAGTTGTACTAAATGGAAATTATCTTGTCCATGTGCACTTATCACACATTTCAATATAGGATGAGAATGGGAGTGGAAATGGAATACAAAAGGAAAGAATTATAGATTAGATTGCATTTTCTTGTTGATGACAACTATATTAAAGATGGGATAGATTATTTCCCAAATAGGAACTAAATTTTGTTAATTCTTGGATGACAGGAGGAAGCCCCAATATGAGGTATGCCATTTCAGAAATTAGCCTTACACATGAGAGTACAGATCTTTTGTACTATTTATTCTGTACTTACTCAATACTCTTTTGATCTTAACCATTCAATGCAATAAATTGGATGGTTGAGATCAAAAAGGGACAGAGAATATTGAGTAGGGGTACAGAAAATCGATTTCTTACGTGTGAAGGCAATTAAGTTATCAAAAATTAGGGAACAGATCTACTACACTTCCTAACCAATGTCTTCTGTCCCTTTTTGATTTCCAATATCCAATTTATTGCACCGGATGATTAAGATAAAAAAGGTATAGAATAGGTACAAAATAGAGGTTACAGGAGATCTTTACCCCAAAAATCATCCATACCAATCCATGGTGATGATTGTCGCTGACGGCTTGTACGGCTTTTTACTCGTAGTTTTCTTCATAGCCTCTGGCATAATTTAATAGCACACCGTTCTTCCTTGTGTTGGTCTAACTTACCCGCGTTCAACTAGTATTGAATACCTTGAAAATTAATCAAAATACTCATTTTTATTGGCAGCCAACACCTTTACGACCTCAAATCACATGCTTGACATTTTCCAAATTTGCATCAACGATATAGAATGTGCTAGGCATATAGGTTCAATAAGGACAGTTATCCAGCTTGTGTATGACATGCACATTAACCTATACAAATCACAAGTCTTTCAATATTTTGCCAGCCTTCCTGGGTTTCATAAGATACATAATATGATATAGTTACTTCGCAATTTCAACAGTTTCAACACTTGCTTCTGTGTCCATGCTCAAGTTTGTAATTCTTTTTTATTTTTTGCATCTATTTTTATGCTTACATTTGAATTTATATAAAGAGAGTGCGTGGAAAATATAGCTTCATAAAAACATGAAGAAGTTGATCCTATTCTCTGGTCTCTTTCAGACGCGTTACTTCCATATGAATGTTCTGTGCCTTATTGAGATTCAAATGTCGTCCTATTAGAATAAAACAACAATGATTTTAAACATTAAGGAACCTCGTGTCCACTTTGAGCTATAATTCTTAATTAGTGGGGGAATTAATCACTTGTTCTCACAAGGAGACAGAAAAGACAGCAGAAGAATTTTACTTTGGTATGTTGACAAGACATACAAGGTGGGAGACAATCACGGGCCAGCCTGCCGCACCAGAACCCTACAATATAACTTCAGCCGGAACAATTTAAACACTAAAAAGGCCATGTGGCTTATGTGAAAGGAGTAGAGCCATTTCTAGTCCGGTCGCTATCAAAGCTGCAAGAAGCCTCTGCAGAATTAGTTTCCCTGCTATTAGAGTAGCCTCCAAACTTTTCTTCCTTAGAGAAGAAAAAAAAAAAGAGTGGGTTCTGAAATTTGGTCACTCTGAAAATCTAACATAATTTCAGTTTGAACCTTTGGGTTTCATTTCCCTGGCTGTGATTGTGCTCAATAACATCTTAATGATACATGTTTCATTTTTGTGTGGTCCACATGTTTCGTGTCTTGTACTCGTAATCAGAAGTGATCATTTTCTTTAGTCATATCTTAAATTCATAGTAACCGAGACACAGAAGTCTTATTGCCATAGATGTGATTACAATAACGCAGTTGATGACTTTACACCACTGGTTCTATAAACGCACAGTTACTTTTTTTGAACTATATGTTCTTTCTAATGATTCGGGTCATCATCTTATTTTAATCTTAATGCAAACTTTTTTCAAAATTTTCTGGATTTTGTTTACACGCCATTTATTTGATAAAGCATGTGGAAAGAAAATGCCAATAAACCCTGTAGGTCTTGGAGTGAAGTCACAGGAAGATCCCCTTCTATGTTAATGTTCTTGTGTTCTTTATATCAACTTTTGGTTTTGGCTATATCATTTTCCTGTGCCCAAATGTTAAATAACTATGAGAAGTTTGATTGGCCCCTTGACACGAGAAGTTATGAATTAGTATGTTATCAGTATAGTGTGGGAATTCAAGTTGAGAATATAAAACATTCAGAGAAAGGAAGCTGACCTCTTCGAAAGAAAAGGAAAAGCCGAAAGCACAAACACTAGTGCAGTTGCACTCACTATGTGATGTCAACTTACCACGGACTTGACATCAATTTTGTTTCCCCGTATGTGCTGAATGTTCCTTGACATTTGGTCTATATTCCTACGAATACTTTTATGTCCAAACATTGTCCCATAAACCGTAGGGAAGAATTATCAGTCATCAAATAGGTGGTCTATCCACAAATGCTTGCTTCCAAATATTTTTCTTAGCTGGAACATTTCGTTATGTGCTTTTGATTTGCTTTGCCTGCAAAGGTTTATACAGAAAAGGTCAGACAGTCGTTGGAATTTTTTAGAACCTACTGTATTTGTTTAAAAATGGGGTGGGTTAATACGAGGTGGTTTCGTGCATCAAAAGGAAATGTCCAAGGGAGATAAATGAACACGCATCTGGCTTATATGCAAACATATTTATGAAGAAATGTGATGGAGTCGTACATAATTTATAGCATGGTTGATTGAATGCTGCATCTTCAGTTAATGCGGGAGGATCCTGACCAAATATTATCTCACAACTCATATCTTCAAAATCTGCAAAATAATTTGACAGCAATACAATATGAACTGCATTTGGTGGATTAGACTATTGGTAACCTGAGCTTTTAGTATTTATTGGAAACAGGAGTCCTAGCAACTGATATAGGTGGCTTTGTTCATGTTATATGCAGACTAGGTTAACCATTAATGGTTGATTTCAAGGGAAACAGTTGAGTATCGGTGTCCTGCATTTAGCATGGTAGAGTAAGCAGCATTATTCATGAAGTGTATTAGTTTACAATCCACAATTCAGGTGCCAATGTCTCAATTTAATATGCAATTTATGCAGTAATGTTTAATCTATTTTCCACAACTCTCGAGTGAGATTGGATGGTTCTAATAGCAGTGTGCACCTAAATGCTTTAGCCCGGGGCCCTCCATTGACATGATGAGCTTAGCCTCCACATTCTCTAATGCAGTTACTATTACTCCTTCAAATAGGATCCCTTTTCTTGTCTCTGTTATTCAATTACTATAAGAGGAAAGTTTATTGATTTTAATTCCTATTGCAACTCTTAATTATAGTCCAAGAAATCTATTGTCTTTTCTCCGACTTGAATAAAGAATTTACAAACTTTGCATTTAATTTTTTATTTCACAGGAATAGGGAGACCACGCCTATCAAGTGATGAAGACCGTGAAAGAAATCCTATGCTTTAGAAACAAAATGATTCCCTGGTGATTGTCTGATCTGTTAACAAATGCAAGCTTTAATTGTTGGTTGCTTGACCTCTAGTACCAGTATAACGGGTTACTCAAAATACTTATGGACTGCAAAGTGAAGTTGTCCTGAAAGTTGGTGAGCAAACAAAAAATTTCTGTAGCAGTCACGAAAATAGGAAGTAGGTATTATGTCCTTGGCAATTTGCCCATGTATATAATTTATTTTGAGATGGATGACACTTACTAGGAACCATATTGACAGCCATTCCCATGGAGTTCTTAATAAACGTCTGAGTTGGCACTTTGCAGAGATTAGTACACATCCCAACACAATTGGTCTCCTCCAAAAATCTGCGAAATGTGATGCAAGTAAAAACTGTTGAATTTAGTATAATGGCAAGAGCAATGAGTACTTTGATGATGATGGGCACTATTTATGGTGTTCGTGATGGTAATGGAGATGGGAAGGGAGTCTAGAAGCAAGCCATTGGAGGAGATGCTTTTGGCGATGAAAAGTGTACAAGGTAGGTGGATATGGGACCCTATTCTTGGTTCAAATAGACAAGTGCTAGTGTGAAAAGCAATAAATTTTGGTACCTGCACTTTTTTATGTGGACTACATTCTTTTCTGCTGTCCCGTTGAACTCGGACTCCCGCACCTTGTGTTTGTTTATATGTCGATAAGATGAGCCCCATTAGTATACATATGTGACTTAATACCCACATCAGACCTGACGAAGTAGATCTTATTGCATGTGTGTGCATCTCTTTGGAGGACGTTTTGTTATGTTCCGGTGGTTAGTTCGATCTCAAAATTCTGTCATGGTAGCACTTGAAACCAGCTGCTTTGTGTAACAACTAACTACAAAGATTTAGTTTATAATAGATGGAGAGGGGGAGGGTTGTACTGTACCTCGGAGCTAATTTGTCATTTGGAACTATAAAAAATAAAATAAATAAAAGAGTAAGGTCGCTGTGACTCCGATGTTCCATAAAAAAGATGGTAATGTGTTATGTTTTCCCTTCTTTTTTTTTTAATACAAAATTAGTGGTTTCCATGAGTTGTTTATTCATTCCAATAAGCCTATTTGGGTGTATCATCCCATAGTGTAAGATTTAACCCTTCTCTTTGTTCCGACCTCACTTCTTTGTATCTCTAGTGTAGTATGTTATACAAATGCACACCTTGGTCTGAGGTAGATAACACGAGACTGGGTTTGTTCATATTATAAGTGGTGGTGCGTTTCTAAAAACAATGGTGATGAACAGCTTTCTTCTTAACTAAAGACTTCAATTTTCACTTGAAAGTAAGGCTAATCTTGTTGTGTGATAAAGACTTAAATTCAGACATGCATGTATCTGTACAGGATTAGTAGGAATACTCAGTTACCTCGCATGGTCCGACCAGCCAAGCAAAAAACAAGGTTGTAAAAGTGGCAAAGTACTCTCGTGTAAATTTACTCTGAGGAAGCACTGCTTTGATCTGGCATCATATTAATAAAAAAATAGAAATGTTAGGAATTGAGTCGACGTGATTTAGGTTTGAGACAAAACAATCCCTAATTGTTATCGTA
Organism: Erythroxylum shatona; assembly: GCA_027568895.1. Taxonomy (NCBI): domain Eukaryota; kingdom Viridiplantae; phylum Streptophyta; class Magnoliopsida; order Malpighiales; family Erythroxylaceae; genus Erythroxylum; species Erythroxylum shatona. The sequence goes on from JAOSBK010000004.1 coordinate 14,360,426, forward strand.
CAATCATATATTTACAAAAGTTTCACAGCTCTGTCAAGATGACAACATTCCACAACTCATTCATTGGTAAGTATGCAACTATGCATGATCGTGATCCAGCGAAGGAGATAAAGCTCAGGATGATAAAAACAAGAAACAATCAACTTGCCAGATTGAGGACCACTTGTGGAATGGCTTTATGGAGAGCTTGGATCACAATCTCTCTTTGTTCTATGAGACTGAATTTTCTGGACGCATCTACTGCTGCCTGCACCAAGCCATCATAACCACTCTTGCTATTTCTCATCTCTGCCATGCATGTTTCCTCAGAAAATAAGGCTACATATGCATAAAAACTAAAAGCATCAAATGGAAACTAACCTGTTACAGCTTGGACGCTCTGGGATAGGTGGTTCACTGCTAGCTGTTCAAACCAGTTATCATTGTAAACAGTCTTCCCCGTTAGTCCTGGAACAATATCTGCTGGTTTGGAGCTGTTTCTAAAGTTATCTGTTGGCCTCGCCAGCACGGCCAGAACTGTTGAGTAACTCAGCTTGCTTCTGCGGTTCAACGGAGGGCGGAATGGAATGAGATTTGTCGTTGGTAAGAGAAGTTTGGGTTCCATATTTGAAGAAGAAGAAGAAGAAAATGTAGCAGAGTACTTGGTAGTGTAAAATTGTTTTGGAGGGGGGACAAATAAGAAAGAAGAGCATTTTAAAGACGTCTCATACATGAGATCCTGTGGTCTGGACTTTTGGAGCTTTGCACACTCTAAATATTCCTTGTTTTGCTTTCAGTTGCTATGGCTGAGGATAGCCATTGTTTAAGAAAGCCTTCGAAAGTGGCCTCTTTTATTTGGTAGTTGGTGAAAGCCACGGATTTACTAATCTATACTACTGTTGTTTGCATCACACGACAGGAAATTGAGGTGAAGGGAGTCAATAATTTTGGCATTAAACAATTAATCAAATTGTCTAAAAATCATCCCATTTTGCTGTCTGGCAAAAACTTCGTGTCAAGCCATGCAACATGTTCCTGCCTCATCTACACAAACAAAAGTACATCAGAAATTTCAGTTTGAATTGATAAATACTACATGCATAGTCAATCCAGGCCGGCTTAACTAGAATGGCCCATATGCAAATGATTTAGATATCAGTGTCCTCAGGGATAGACCTTCAACAATAAAGACAATGCAAGCCCCTAAAAGTAGGTACAGTAGATTACGCTTCCAAAAAGATGAGGGTAGCTTAAAGTAACCTCAGGAGTAGCTGGCATGGAGCGATAGGGTTTTGATGCTTCTTTAATTTTCATTATTCATTTACTTACAGGTTACTCGATTCTTTGGTGGAGTTTCTAATGGACTCCTAAAATGATTAAACAAGAAATAGTTTTTTGTCCGAAACTTATCCCAACATAAAAAGACTGTTGGTACTAATTACATTAACATCTTAATCAATCAAAATGCTGGCCTGCATTACTGATAAATACTAAATACTAAACACTAGGTTCTGCCATCTTAACCAAAGCTTTGATATAATCTAACTTGTTAATGCTTGTCTTGTCTAAGTTCCAAATTCATCATTTTCAAACGGCCGACCTTCCTATAGAAATAGAGAACGACAGAAGGAATTGAAGAAGAAGTTTGTATTTCTGTGTGTAAAAATAGACGTTCATGCTCCTATTTATACATTGTAAATGTCTCTAAGTAAAGCAACAAATCAACATAATAAAATACATCATTAATGCACATGATCTTAGGCGAAAATAAAGGCTAATTTATAGGGGTTTGGTTGACTAAGAAATATTGTGTGATATACGATAATACCCTCCTTCAAACTCCAGATGGTAGTGAAGATGATAACTTGAGTTTGTAGAGAAGATCTTAAAAACGTCGATGCGGATATGATTTGGTAAACTGATCAACAATTTGTGCTTGAGATGAGATTGAGACAAGTTGTATGGTTCCATGAAGCAAATGATGACGCACAAGATGACAATTGATTTCAATATGTTTAGTTTGTTCATGAAAGACATCATTGTGAGCAATCTGCACGGCACTATAATTATCACATAAGAGAGGAACTGCTGAAGAGAACGTGACATCAATGTCTTGAAGTAATCATTGTAACCATACAAATTTAGAGGTAGTGTCAGCGAGGGCTCGGTATTCTGATTCAGTGCTTGAGCGAGATACAATTATTTACTTCTTGCTACCCCAAGAAATGAGAGATGTGCCAAGAAAGAAACAATACCCAGTGGTAGATCAACAATCAGTTGGGTCCCTAGCCCAGTTAGGATTAGATTATGCACGTAAATCTAATAAAGATGAATGACTAAAGTGGAGTCCATGAAACAGAGTACCTCGAATATATAGGAGTATACGAAGAACAATAGAGAAGTGAGTTGAAAGTGGTGAAGACATGAATTGATTGACAATGTAAACTATATGAGCAATATCTGGGCGACTGACAATAAGATATATAAGATTACCAAAAAGCTGTCGATAAACTGTACCATCATTTAAAGGAGTTCTATCAGTGGCGGAATCGTCGAGGTATTTGTGCAACTAGGTATAATCCAGGTAATCGCAGAAATCATCAAAATGAAAGAATTGACGATAATAACGATAAGTATATGAAAGAACCCTTTTTTTGTAATTCCTATGATTTAATTGGAGCGAATCGACAGAAAAGAATCTATTTAGATAATCTTTTGTGGCTCTGGTGACAACTAGATCAACGCATTATTACTTTAAGAGAAGTTCCCATTGAAGTTCACTACGAATCTTTGGGTACCTATCATGAGATTTATTGACACTATCTAATAGTAAGGAGTATAAAAAAGAAATTTGTTGTATATACATTTGAACCACTGTTGGTCATATTTATCTTTATCGAGAAATCGAAGGAGCTATACAAGGGTTTTGTCAAGCTTGCTCAGATCATAGATAAGATCAAAATTTATTGGTTGTTCCCAAATTCGACCAATGGAATTCTATCGGTTATAATATTAACATTATAGAAAAAGTACTTCTAAATTGATCTCATTAGAATTACGTTAAATGCTAGCAATCTTAGTATCAGTGAGACCAGTACGAGAGATAAGATCAGTAGCATACTTGATTTGAGATAAGTAATAACCTAAATCATTAGAAGATACTTCAAGGCTTAAAAAATAGCTCAAGGGACCTAGATCTTTCATTTCAAATTGTTGATGAAGATAGGATTTAAGAGTGGTGATCCCCTGAGTGTCATCGCCAGTTATTATCATATCATCAACGTATAGAAGGGGAAAAGTATGCCCATGATCTATTTTTTGAATAAACAACGCATGATCATAAGAACCAGATGTGAAGCCAAGACGATTGATGGTGGAGCTGAATTTAGCAAACCATGCTCGAGGAGCTTGCTTAAGGTCATATAAGGCTTTACAGAGATGATAAACTTTATTAGGTAGATGCTCAACTAGGTGGAGGTTTTTGTATATACCTCTTCCTGAAGATCACCATTAAGAAATACATTCTTGACATCCATATAGAATAATTCCCAATGCTTACTAGCTGCGACGATAATAAGGCTACGGACTGAAGTGAGACAAGCTACTGGAGCAAAAGTTTCCTCATAATCAACTCCATATTTTTGAGTAAACTACTTGGCAACTAATTATGTCTTATATCTTTCAACTGACCCATCAGCTCGAGTCTTGATTTTGTAGACCCATTTATAGCCAATAATAGACTTATCTGAAGGTAAGTCAACTAACTCCCAAGTGTTGGTGTTGAAGAGAGCCTGTTTCGCTATTGCTTGCTGTCATAAAGGATTAAAGCTGGTCTCGCGATATGTGTGAGGTTTATATAGAGAAACAATAGTAGAATAAATAAGGAATTCTTTAAGACGAGTAGAGGTTAACTTACTCGAGAGGATTGACAGAGGGGTTGTGGAGGCTCAATAGATTATGGGGAAGGGTTATTTGGTGATGGAGGATCTACAACTGGAGTAGATATAATAGCATCAGTCTCAGTTGGGTTGAGTTGTGAGAGCTAGAAGATGGACCTGTAAAAGAAATATTAGGAAACAAAGATATGGTAGGATCAGAGCAAAATTTGTGAGTGAGCTCACTAACTTGAAATTTCAATATTGTGGAAAACATTTTATGTTCCTAAAATGTGACATGTCGAGAGATTTGAAATCTTTGAGATAGTAGATCCTAACATCTATATCCTTTATGTTCTATCCTAAACCTTAGAAAATAATATGAACGTGCTCTGGGTTCAAGTTTGGTGTGTTCATGAGGTTATAAGAGAACAAAGCATGCACAATCAAAGACTTTAAGAGACTGATAATCAGAAGCATGATTGAATAAAGGCTCATAAGGAGAGATATTACCTATGTTAGGAGAGGGAATATGATTAATAGTATATACAATAGTAAAGACTGCTTCTCCCCAAAGATTTTCAGAACAGGAAGATGATAAAAGAAGGGCTTGAGTAGTGTCAAGAATATATTTATGTTTGCGTTTGGCCCGACCATTTTGTTGAGATATGTTTGGACAAGATCTTTGATTGATGGTTCCTTGTTGATTAAGAAAGTTGAGAAAGTTTGTATCTTTGTATTCCATTGCGTTATCAGTCCAAAAAATTTTAGTCTTGCAAGAGAATTGAGTGTGAATCATAGTAGCAAAGAATAAATGAAACAAAGTTCAGATCTATGGCACATCAGATCAATCAATGTATAGCGGGAAAAGTCATCAATAAAGATCACATCATATTTCATGTCACCCATAGTTTCATGAGGTGCAAGACGCCAAATATCATAATGAATTAGATCAAGAGGGGCTAAAGAGATAAAGTCATTGTTAGAAAATGGTAAACCATGATGTTTAGAAAGTTGACAAGGAACACAATTAAATTGTTCAGTCTTAACATGACCTAGAGTACCACTAGAGATTAAAAACCTTAACATAGAGGAAGAAGGATGACCCAATCAAGAGTGTCAGATATGAGAAGTGGTAGCACCGACTACAAGCTTTGAGGGAAGATTTAGTGAAGTAAGTTTAAACAGCTGTCTAACCTTACGCCCTTTCCCAAGGATCTTGCCCGTCTGCGGATCCTGTACAATACAACCATGACTCAAAAAAGATAATTTAACACCAAGTTCACATAATTATTCAACAGAAATAAGGTTTCAGGTAAATGTACTGTAGAAGTATGAACAGTACCTATATGTTGGACACGCATAGTAGAATTATTAGCAGTGTGAATAATATGTGGAATAGATGGCGTTGTTAAAGATTCAAAGATAGACGAATCAGGTGTCATATGATTACAATAGGCAGAATTGAGATACCAAGATTTTGAAGTACCTGATGTGACGGATAGGACAAAGGAGGAGACTGTACCAGAATTTGGTTGAAGTTGTTGAATAAGGGCATAAAGGTCTTTTAAGGAGAATTTGGGAGAAGTGCTTTCTATAGACCGCTCAGTGGCAACAATAGCAGTGGAAGCAAGCTAGGGAGATTTAGAAGAATTACCTTGTCCAGAGTTCTGTTTGAGTCGTTTTTTTACATTTAGAGATGTGATGTTTGTGCTTTTTACAGTAGCTATAAGATCCTTTATAATACATCTTACCTAAATTTTGAGATGTCTAACATGGGGTATAAGTTGCAAGGACAACATCAGTAGATGAAATAGATTTTTCAAGTCGGAGCATATTGAGATGACTTTTCTCTTAAATGTGCTCCTTAATGACAGTGTCAAGATTTAGTATAGTTCCTCTATGAAGAAGAGAGTTGCGAATGAGTTTGATTTCATTCTTGAGTGTCATAAGTAAGTGTCATATATGTTGATGATCTCGAAGATTTGCATAAAGCGCAGCACAATCAGGATTAGGCCAGATAGGATCCCCAAGTGCTAGTTGATCCCAAAGTTCTTGTAATTTAGACATATAACTGTGTATTGTTTGTCCAAGTTGTTGTTGCATTTGATGAAGTCTCTTATAAAGCTGAAATCGATGGACATCATCTAATACAAAGTAACAATTTTTCAGAAAATTCCATACCTTTTGAGCTGTGTCAGACCTTCGAAAGTCAAGTTTGAAGGCTTTGGCACATGTATTTCAAAACCATGTTAAGATTTGATGGTTCATGCCATTCCATGCCACTAATCGTTCGATGAATACATCAATGTCTTCATCTTTCTTTTGAATGAGTTTAAGTATTTCTCTAATAAGAATACGCCAAAGAAGCCTTCCTTTTAAAAAACTACGACATTTTCTCAGCCTAAAGATCATAGTTGGAGCCATCAAAGGTGATATTATTAGGGTTAGGAATGTATTGGACAAGTTTATTGGCATTCATAGTAAAAGAATGCAATAACATGGGAGGAAACCTATTTATAAAGATTGAATTTAGTTATTCTAACCTCAAAATTGAATTCAAGATGTCAAGAAACCTTAGGAACTAGACGATCAAAGTGTTGATCAACTGTCGAATCGATAGGTTTGACCCGATCAAGGTGGACACATGGATAACTAAGAGGACAACACTCATACCAATGGCAATAGGACACATGTCGACATAGCACTAACGTGGCACCAACTTTCACTGACGCGATGTTAATGTGTCAATGATGTGGCACAAATTTGTCACTGACGTGGCACAAACTTGTTACTGACATGGATCTCTTCTATGTTTGAGTGAAACAATGTTGTTTAGATTGTCTTCTACCTCCAATGATTCTGCAATTGGGTTTTTGGAGACTAGTGACTTCTAATAAAGCATGTGGGCGTGTGGGATGTCGTTCAGCCACAAAATTTCCACCGATATAATCTATAAATGATGAGAAACAATTTGAGATATAAAAAATTATTTTTCGAGCTAAAATTTGAAACTAGAATGTAAGAGCAAAATACTTAAGAGTAAGAAATAAAAAGCTCCAAAATTTTGACTCCTTTTACTGTGAAGGAGGCTCTAATATTATGTAAAAATAGAAAATGATAGACAAAATTGAAAAAGATCGTATTTCTGTGTAAAAAGAGACTACATGCTCTTATTTATACATTGCAAATGTCTCTAAGTAAAGCAACAAATCAACATAATAAAATACATCATTAATATACATGATCTTAGGCAAAACTAAAGGCTAATTTACAAGGATTTGATTGACTTAGAGATATTATGTGTCATACATTAATACTTCTCTTATTGATCTTATCAATAGTACGAGATATCATTTTCAATGACCTTATTAGGTGCTTGAACATTTTTATTTTATCAGGAAAGCTATGTTTTATCTGCTCCTTGACCTCTTTCTAATAAAAAAAAAGATGTATAAACCAAGCAACTTGCTTGATAAGAAAGAAAACCAGAAAATTTATAAAAAGCAGAATATAATAGACTTTTCATTTTCTGGTGCAAATATTTTAAAAGAAAAAGATTTATTGACTAGTAATCACAAACTATTACTAGGATAGCAGTTGAGTACCGGTTCCATAAGTTAAGGTCAAGAGCTTATGACTTCAGAATATCGGTCGGAAAGAGCAAAGGAATTTAAGTCAACAATCCAAACAAACTGCAGTCTAAATCTAAACATAGACATCTATCCTAGAGGAATTAACCTAGAAAGTCAAACAGTATACAGCTAACCAACAAGTTGTAGCCCCATGCAAGCCCGCAATATGCCAACTAAAGTAGAGTCACAAACAAGATGCATAATAACTGCTCAGCCGATACAATGTAACACGAAGTCATTTGTATCCAAGCCAACTCAGTCTTTGGTGGTTTTGTTGATAAGGGACTTGTGAATATGAGGGATGACACCACCGCCAGCAATGGTTCCCTTGATCAGAGTGTCAAGTTCTTCGTCACCTCTAATGGCTAACTGCAAATGCCTCGGTGTGATCCTCTTGACTTTCAGATCCTTGCTGGCATTCCCAGCAAGCTCAAGAACTTCAGCAGTCAGATACTCTAGAATTGAAGCCAAGTAGACAGCAGCAGTTGCCCCAACTCGTCCATGGGCACTTATCCTTTGCTTGAGGTGACGGTGAATGCGACCGACTGGAAACTGAAAACGTCAATCCAAAAGCCGCAAATAATCATTACCCAGTAATCATAGCTAAAAACACAAATAAAGTGTGAATATTTGTTGAATGTTAAACAAGAAATGTTCTGCAAATCTTGATTTGAGACTTACAGAAAGTATGGTTCAATAGCCGGACTATTATTTGAAAAATGAAAAAGAGATTTTCAAGGACAAAACTTTCTTTTATCTTTAAATCTCGATGAGGTCATTTTCCACCAGAATTTTGCCCTACCGCCTAGGATGGTAACCAGGTTAGTTGCATTAAAAATGTATATTTCAACTACCAGCAAAAGCAAAATCCTAGGCAAACATTAATATTTAGCCATGTAATGTAATCTTTCTGATTGAATAATGAACATTAAGATAACAGTAACTACACATCAATCATGAATCCCCAACTTGGAAAGTTGAAAAAAGAAACAAGAAAACCGAGAAAGCGAAGAAGTAGTAGTAGTTAACAAGTAACCTGAATACCGGCACGGGAAGAGCGAGAAACAGGCATCTTCTTGTCATTGTCTTTGTTAGCTGCAGTGGTTTTGGATGCCAGAAGACCCTTTCCTCCTTTTCCAGCCATGGGCTCTTAAATTCTATTTTACCTACACCAAAACATGTATCAGACACAGACAGAAAGATATACCATAGTCCTAATAATCAATTTAAAGATTGGAAGATCTGAACTGAAAGGGAGAGAGAGAGAGATGTGAACCTGTAAGGGTAAAGAAGCAGAGAGAAGAGAAGTTGTCGCGTTTAAAAGGAAGTCTTGCGGGGTTTTTTGGTTACATTGATGTTTGAAATTTGGGTTTTGGTGGGAAAACTCCCTAAAAGTTTCAGCGTTTTCATTTTCCCTCCTTTCTAACTTTTACTTATATTATTATTATTTATTGGATCTTTTTTATTTCATAAACAGTTAGCCCATTACCAAATTACCATAATAGCCCATTGATAGGCAGCCCATGGCCATATATCTTTTGCTTTTCTTTTTGCATATTTAAAAATTTAATATAATAAATATTATGATCACGGCGGTACCCTCGACTTATGGATTCCCCAAACCAACCTTCCATTTCATTTGTCACATCCGCGCCTTAAAAGTAACCCTTATTTTGCCCTTAAGTTACAATGTCATTGTCTCTGACAGAAGGAAGCTAATAAATTTATCATCGTTGGAGATGGAGGAGGTTATGGTGGACTAAGTGATAGAAGTTGAGTTGTTGGAAAATAGGTTTCGGAGGATAAGAACACATACGTGATCGGATCGACAACTTGCAGCTTCAAGGAGTTAGAGGTTGGAGGCAATGAATATCACACTTTTCAATATGTGCCATGACATACAGGAGTGGCATCAAGAGGTCATAATGCTAGTAAGGAGGTGGAATGAAGAGAAATGTTTCAATGTTACGATCATGATGGACACGAAAGGGAGTGAAATCCACATGAGTGATCTTGGTAGGGCTCCTTCAATTAAAGCTGACATATTTATGCTAATTGATGGTGTTCCTTTGCTTTATCTTTCAGAAAGATATAATCTTTTGGACAAATTAGGTGTTTATAGAGAAATAGATGCAACTGGGCGAGAGCAAGCGACTGGCGAGGTGATCGGCATAAACAAGTGACTGGCAAGGTGAGTGAAACAAAAGCGTCTGGTGAGGTTTAACGAGCAAGAAAGGTGAGGGGGATCGATATGCTTGGCGAGAGGGTTGCGTGGAACTGTGGAGGTGGAGTGACACCGTTGATTAATTTTAATTAATTTCCAATAACGCACCTTCCCAAAACACAACTGAAAATTTGAGGGGCTCTAAGCTTCTAATTGTCGAAACACTCGAAGTGAATTCTTCTCCCCTAGAGGTATTGCAAAACCATAACCATTTCCTCACTCTTCAGGAATCTTTAGAAGTAAATATTGTTAAAGATCAAACCAAACAGAATGCTGGAAATTTGAATGGCATTGGTAATTTTTAGAGCAATGTTGTCTCATATAAAGCTCTCTTAGTAAAGCCTAAACATTTTTCTTCTGCCCTAGTGGATGGTGTAGTCCCCCCTACCCTTGAGCTTCTTCAAGAAGGAGCAAAAATATGGAAATGTATCTTGGTTTCTTCCTAAACAAAAGACTAATTTTTCCCTTTATGCAAATTTAGGCTCAAAGAAGATGGGGGAATAAGGGTTTAGATAGAATTCTTCTTATTGAGGAAGATACCTTTCTATTTAAGTTTACAGATGATATGAAAGAATGGGTAAGATTTCAGAAGATCTTGGCATGTGGGTGGACAACCTATGTTTATTTATAGATGGGTGCCAAGTTCAATTTTTGATTAAAAAAAACAACATTAAAACCATTCCTTTATGGATCAATTTTCATAACGTTCCTCAAGAGTATTGGTCGATGGATGGATTAAGTTTCTTAGCAAGTGCAGTGGGGAAAACTGTGGCTTTTGATTCAGCAATTGCTAAGCTTAAAAAGGTGTGCTATGCTTGAATATGTTTATTTATAGATGGGTGCCAAGTTCAGTTTTTGATTAAAAAAACAACATTGAAACCATTCCTTTATGGATCAATTTTCATAACGTTCCTCAAGAGTATTGGTCGACGGATGGATTAAGTTTCTTAGCAAGTGCAGTAGGGAAAACTGTGGCTTTTGATTCAGCAATTGCTAAGCTTAAAAAGGTGTGCTATGCTTGAATATGAATGGAAATAAATATTAAGAAGGCCCCTGTTGAAGTTTATCTCTTATGAAACTCAACCTTGCTAATAAGCTTGTAAAAGCTAAGATTCACGTCTCGTACAATTGGAAATCTCTTTTGGATAAGAAAGTTTGGAAACCCACAGGGAGACTTTTCACAAGAGGGGATTACAATGAGTTAATAGGATCATAGTAAGATCTAGCTGACCCTATTCCAAAACCTAATCCCACTAGTAATTGTCCTAATGTACATAATACTTCTTTTGCTAAAAGGAGCGGTTAGTATGATAATTTAAACATTGCTACAGTTAGAGATCAGGCAAAAGCTAGCGCTCTTCCTACTGAATAAGTGAAAGTAATGCAAATCCTCCAAAGAGTGATTAGGAAGATGAGGCTTCTCATTAGGGGATCATTGATGAAATGCAAGCACTGAATGAAAAGTTTATTCCCACTTCTAGCAGAAGATCAGAGAGGAAAAAGGGAAAACCCAAAGGGAGTTGGAAAGTTACTCATAGATTTAGATGATATTTTGGAACATTAGGGGAATGAATAAGCCCCATAAAAGGTTAGCTATTAAGGATATTATTTTGGCAAAGTAACCCATCTTAGTAAGAATGCTAAAAACTAGAATCAAGGAATTCAAGCTCCAAAGTTCAATGAGTTTTCTGCGGAAAAATTGGAAATATGGCTTTATCCACATTTAGCACTTTAATGGAAGGATAGAATATGCTTTTAATAAGAAGAGAGTTAAGGTGTTTATGTCGAATTCTTTTGATCAATATGGTCATCTCCTATGTAGCCTTAATGATTTTGATTTAATATTTAAGGTGATCATAATTTATGCTTCTAACTTTGAGTTCTAAAGGGTCAATTTATAGAATGATCTATATGGTGTCAATAGTATGATGGTGAATTCTTAGATTATTTTTTGGGACTTTAATTGTGTTTTATTTCCATTTAAAACTCAAGGGGTCAGAGTTAACCTTTCCAATCTAGGTAGTGAGATAGAAAGGGTAAAGTCAAAGATTAATGCCACTGATCGAAGATATTTAAGCAATATATTCACCTGGAGTAACAAGCAAAAAGGTGATGCATGAATCAAGAAGAAGCTTGATAGGGCTCTGTCTAATCAAGTATGGTCGAGATATTTTCCAAATTCTCATACACTGTTCGAATCACTATTATGCTCATATCACTCCTATATGAAGATCAGAGATATCTTCATTAAAAGGAGCAAGGATGATTTCATAGAATCGGTTAGTGAACCATGGTCTAGTGATGTCTAGGGTTATAAGTCCTATTAGTTCATGAGGACGCTTTATACTTTAAAATCAAAACTTAAGATATTTCTCAAAATAGGAGCTCTTCCAACGAAAAGAGTTTGCTAAAGTCTAAGAAGGTTCTAAGAGGGCTTCCTACCTAGCACCTGACAACTTGAATTTACAATATAAAAAAAAGGAAATTGCAAGAGTATATCAAGGCTCTTACAAATCACAACTCATTGTTGATGCAAAAGGCAATAAACTTGTGGTTGAAGGAGGGCAATTCTAACTCAAAGTTCTTTCATAAATCCATCTTGACTAATAGAAACTCCAATAAGATTATGAATTTGTTTAATTGCAATGACTAATTGGTTACTGATTTTTCTTTAATTGAAATGATGGTTACCAAATTCTATATGGATTTACTAGCTTCAAACAGGCTTGGAAAGACATCCCCACATGATTTGATTGATGTATAGGGTCACATCTTGCTTACTTTGATCTGGAATCATTACATTTGCTTAATACTCGTAAGGAGATCAAAGATATTCTTTTCTTTATACATCCATGGAAAGAACTGTTAAGTCAAAATGAATTCACATATATGATTTTGATGAATAACAGACGAAGTAAAAAAAACAGACGGAGGAAGAAAAACAGACGAAGAATGAAAAACAGACGGAGAAAGAAAAGTAGACGAAGTAGAAAAGCAGACGAAGTAGAAAAAAAGACGGAGAAAGAAAAGCAGACGAAGTAGAAAAACAGACGGAGAATGTAGAAAAGCAGACGAAGTAGAAAAATAGACGGAGAAAGAAAAGCAGACGAAGTAGAAAAACAGACGGAGAATGTAGAAAAGCAGACGAAGTAGAAAAACAGATGGAGAATGTAGAAAAGCAGACGAAGTAGAAAAATAGATGGAGAATGTAGAAAAACAGACGAAGAAGAAAAACAGACGGAGAATGAAAAGCAGA
>JAOSBK010000004.1:14413160-14423541 GCA_027568895.1 Erythroxylum shatona
GCTCGGCCAGGTTACCAAGACCGAATCTTGGAACCAGGCGATGCCAAGAAAATAATCTTGGATCGCTCGGCCTCAACTTCGCTCGGCCAGGTTACCGAGACCGAATCTTGGAACCAAGCGATTCCAAGAAAACAATCTTGGATCGCTCGGCCTCAGTATCGTTCGGCCATGAATACGATTTTATTAAGCCTCACTACCGATCGATAATAAAGAAGACAATGGAGGATAAAAGTAAGAGTTTTTATTTCCTTGTGTATTTGTTTTGGTCACAAGCCCGACCAGATGAGCTTTAAAAGTCCTATTAAGTTATTTCGGCCCCTCAGTAGGGGGAGAAGTATCAGCAGCAGGATCGACAGGAGTAGTTTCGGAGGTCGGTAAAGCAGCCGAGATAGGATCAGGGTCCGAAGGAGTAATTTGAGAGACACCCCCGTGAGATTGCTCTTCTTCATCACCTGAACTAAGGTCCAGCATCTCATCCGGTAGTGTCTCTACCTCTTTCTTAGCTATCTCTTTCACCTCCTCGAGCGAAAGGCCGAGCTCTGACGGAAGCATCAGCTCGGCAAAGTCCTCGAACGAAGGACCATCCGATCCATCTCCATCAGGGACGAGCACACCATGGCAATTCTTCAGGATGGAAAGAGCCAAATCGCAAGCATATTCCTTGCACTCATAATGCAAGTACCGCCTCTTCCATCGCTTGATCGCCTCAATCCTCTGCTCTTTAATAGAGCCTTGCAGCTCAAGCAATTCGCTCTCAGCCCTTATCTTATCTATCACCGCTTCATGGCAGTCATGGAGGACCTTCAAGTGGAGCTCGTTCTCCATCTTGGCGCTGAGAACTTTCTCCTTCATCTCCTTGACATTGAGCTGCAATGCCTTATTTTTCTCTTTCATCTCCTCATCACTGCACTGCAATGCCTCATTTTTGAGCTGCAAGGCCTCATCTTTGAGCTGCAATTCCTCATTTTTGGCCTGCAGGGTTCGGCATCCCTTTTCCTGCTTGTCCCTCTCCTTGATCGCTCTACTTTTTACCTCCTCCGCCTCTGAAAGCTGCATCCTCAAAATTGTAACTTGGCTAAGGAGATCTTTAATCTCCTGGTCCATCGATCGGACAACTTTGGCCATCTGATCAAACCGCTGATGCACTACAGAGGCGAACGCCAGACCCTACAATGAAGAATTTTGTTAAAAAAAAAGGAGGAAGGTGGATGGAGATTACCTCTGCTAAGCTGCGAACGAGATCGACCGTCATCTCTTCGTCGCCCAATGAATCCAAGAACTCTTCATCCGTGGGAGGGATAACCCTCTGGGCAATGTGAAGAGCCATATTGGCATCCTTAAGGGATGCAGTCTTATCCAGACTGATCGCGGGTACCCACTTTTCGGAGCTGGGCATTGGCTCCTTCCCCTTACCCTTGTCCAAACGACAGGGCGATCGTTCAACACGCTGAGCGGTTCTTTTTCTCTTCATCGGCCGCTCCACCTCCTCCACCTCTTCCTCCACAATGTGAATAGCTCGGCCCTCATCAGCCGATCGGATCACTAACGCTGTGGACTCGGCAGGCGCAGTTGGCTGAGCGATATTTTGCCCGACTGCCATAAGCTCAATTGGCTGAGCAATATCTTGCCCGACCGCCACCTTTTTGCTTCGCTCTTTTATTTTTAAGGAAGGCCCGACAACTTTGCGCTGGCCTTTCGACGTGGGAGCATCGGAGGACAAGGTGAAATTTCTGAGCTTTGCCATGCCTGCATAAGTATAGAAGCAGGTCAGAAATCGAAACTAATATTCATAAGAAACAAGGCAGTTAAACTACGAGGAGTCAACCAGAAGGGGCAGTTTCTCCCTCTAGTCCGTTAATCCGAGGCGGGGGGCTAATTAAAAAGGTATCGGCTGATATCCCTCCACGATACCCCAAAACAAGACGATTGAAATTATACCGACCGAGCGCCTTAATCCGGTCGATCACCTCAGACTCTTTTCCAGTAAAGGATAGACTAGAAGTGTCGTTCCACCACTCGGACAGGGGATACCTCCACGGCTTGGACTCGAAAGAAGATCCAGGGGGCCTCACGAAGAAGTACTTCATCCTCTAGGCCTTAATCGACGAAGCTGTCCCAGCAGGGCGATACCACGCATCTCTATACTGGAAGTGGGGGATCCCGGCCTCGGTGAGCGAACTTTGATTCATCCGTAGAAAAAGCCGCAGAATATCGATCGACAGAGGACACCCGAAATGGTGGCAAAGTAGGGCGAGACCGTTCATGAACCTCCAACCATTTGGGGGGATCTAGCCCGGCATCAGTTTTTACTTGCGGCATACCTCATCTATGATCGGGGCATAGGGAAGCCTCATGCCACCGATCGAGAAGAAGCTGTCTGACACAGCAAAATAGCCCCCCATATTGCTGTGAATTCGTTCGTTCTCTGCGGCCAACCTGGGTCCCCAGGACGAAGGGATATTATTCTTGATGACCGATCGGTTCAGCTCCCTTTCGGTCATCGTTGATGGGTCGCTCGGCGGCTTCTCAACGACTCGATTGTCTATCCGTTCAGCCGCCGCGATTTCTTCACCTGTCTCTGCGTCCGGCGCCTCATTTCCCCTTGCCTCTGGCACCCCCATTGCTTCCGCCGCTATCTCAAGTGACTTGACAGTCTATAAAGCACTTCCGACGACTATTTCTTGGTTGAAAGAGGAAGAGGAGGTGGTTTCATCCCTAAGTCTAGACTCACTCCTAGGGCTAGTAGATGACATGGTTGCTAAAAA
The DNA here is from genome assembly GCA_027568895.1 of Erythroxylum shatona. NCBI lineage: Eukaryota > Viridiplantae > Streptophyta > Magnoliopsida > Malpighiales > Erythroxylaceae > Erythroxylum > Erythroxylum shatona. Next base: position 14,415,926 of record JAOSBK010000004.1, read on the forward strand.
GGAAGTTTAAAGGATAAGGAAAGGAGAAAGGACGTACCTCGTTCGGTGATTGAGGTTTGGAGTTTGGGTAGCGGTGAAAAGAAGATTCCAATGACTGCGAGCAAAGAGATGAAGAGTAGAGAGAATTAGAACTTGGAGAACCAAATGCGCAGAAACGGTAGTAAAGGAAGTTTCTCGATTCCAAACGGTTATCGAACAGGCGCACCAATTGGAGTTGGACGCGTGGCAAAATCTGAGCCGTGCAAATTAGGATTGTCGGACATCCGGAACGGCGCAGCAGTTGAAACGATACGCGCGATCATAAAAGTAGCATGAAAAGACACGCCCCCTTTTTAAATTTTGAAATCCGTCCGAAGATATGCGCCGTAAGTAATGATTAAATTCGACGCCCTAATTAGACGTCCAATCCGATCGATCGGCCCAGTCACGAGCTGACACGCAGGCGAGCCACGTGAATCCGATCGATCGGGCCTATCACGAGCCGCAAGAACTCTAAGTACTCCATCGATCCTTCCCCCTGTTCGGACTCGAGGAGTAGGGGGCTTATGGTCGGGTCGATCGTGCTAGGCCCAGGTCCAACTCTAGGATGACGTGTGGGCCGATCGGCCCATTCCCATGAGGATGAGTTAAACACGATAGAACCAGTTGATGTTGAATTAAACACGTCAGGTATTTACTATATAAGTTCATTATCTCATCACGATGCAGGTACGACTCCAATAACTTTGATAACCTTTGTTATTAACCACAGAACCTACGGCAGAAAACTGACTTAAGCATCGGAGGGGCAAGCCGGCAATCAACCCCCGGCATGCCTTTATTGTTTTTGCAGGTATCTCTTAGTCAAAATTAATCAAGATCATGGATCCAAACAATGGCGTCCAGTCCCAACAGAATCAGACTGAACCAATACGAAAATTCATAATTAATACTAGTTTATAAGAACGAAAATTATAATTAAATTTATAATAGTTCTTTAAATTTAAAATTTATTTTAAAATATTTTTAATTATTAAAACTATCAAAATATTAGAATTACTATTCATCAACATAAAAAATCAATTTAACACTTCTAGCCACCTGAAACTAAAAAGTCACTTTTCTCTGCAATCCTTAATTCTTGAAATTTATCTTATAGCCATAACTTAAACTCTTAAATCAAGCCACTTTGCCGTAACAGGAGAGTTTTAAGAGAGGATTATTTGAAATCACAATGACGAGAGGAACCTAGAGGAGCCCACGGTAGGGGTAGGTTGTGGCAATAAGAAACTTTTAAGTCAAAACAAGTTAGGTAATTATCCTAAAATACAATGATTTAAAAATTAGACTAGAAATTAAACCGGTAAAATAAAAAATTTAAGGTTTAAAAGGGTCAACCGATATTAGGCTGTTATAAAATTGATTAAAGATTGAATAAAATTGAAGCATTTGAAATATAATTGAAGGAGATTGTCCTCATCTATTGGAGAATTTGAAGTTTAATTGAAAAAGAAGATTGTTAAATAAAAATTAATTATTTTATTTTGATTTATAAAAATTAAATATTTTTCAAAAATGAATGATTACTTAATAAATTGATCAATTTTAAACTTATTAAAATAAATCGAATTGAAAAGTTGATCGATTCAAAATTTTTACAATTGAATCGATCAAACCAGTTCAACTTTTTAATCATTGCTAAAATATATATTTTCATTTTTTCTTAGTTTTATTTCTACAATAAATGATCAATTATTTTGTTTTTTAATATAACTTTTTATTTCCAATATTTTAACGTCAAAGTTGTCATATTGGTGACCTCTATTTGTTGGATTGTATATTTGTCGATATAAGTGATCCCTCTTCTTAAATATTAATTGCTTTGTTTTGATGAACACGCGGCTTAGAAGAAGCAAGTGGGATATGCACAAATCTGTGTCGGTGTGACACTAAATAAGGAGCTTCCATCTAAAATACCAGTTATGAGACTTGTTGAGGGAGGCAAATTATAGGAAGATAACATCGCAATTTCTTATCAGTGGAAAACCCTTCAAAATCACCAAGGGAAAAACGTGCAAAGCCACAAGAAATTTTTTAAAAATAGGTAGCTATCTTGAACTTATAGGTGAGGAGACAACGAAAGCAAGATAGAGTAACACTAATATAGGGTGTCATGACAATGTTGTACCCTATGTAGCTACGATGGAATTGTTAAGCACAAGCATAGAAGCTACTCTAACTACTATTATTGTCATTAATACCAATGATGTACTAACTTCAAATACAACTCCTCCAGGTGAACTATCTCCTTCAGGTTATAATCTGTCCGTAGATCCTTCACATGTAGGTGTGGTAACTCCTTTGTTTGATTACACCCGTTTATGAGAGTTACAAGATTCTCAAACTAGACTTGATGATTCAACCATAGCTTGTCAATCACCACTTAGCCAAACTAAAATGGTTGCTTTCGTGGATTAAGAAGAGGTTCATAAACCATTTCAACCAGTAGAAAAGTGACGGCTGTAGAAGAGACTCCTTCACCAAAACCTTTTAATATGTCAATAATAATATGGAACGTCCGAGGCATGAACTGCCCTACAAGGCAAGTAGCTCTAAGGGATTTTGTCAAGAGAGAACAACCTCTAATAGTCAGACTGCTTAAGACCAAAATAAAGTAAGATAGGCTGAATAATTAAATATATCGGGGGCAAACTGGAGGCATATTTCAAACCATTTACATTATGTATATGGGAGACTTATTATTTACTATAAAGCTGATAGGGTAAGAGGGGAACTTCTCCACACAACTGATCAACTTATGAATTTGAAATTGTCTTTTTTGTATGAGTAGGTTGATTTGGTAGCTTCATTCATCTACGTTGGTAATTTTGGTTTCCAAAGGGCCTTGATAGGTGACATTATACATACTTTTCTTAGAATAATTTGTTAGTTAACTGTGATAAATTGATTGTTGTTAACTTGTTTGACTTATGTTTTGTCTTAGTTTCATATAATTGTATGATTATGTATGAATGTATATGAATATGCATGAATGTGTGTGAATTAGATCTTTAAGATTAGGTTTTGTATGAAATTTGCCTAGCATTGTTGCACATCTTTTTCTTACATTATGTTAGTATGAATTGCATATGTTTTGGACATGAATAAGTGATTAATTTTGTTGTTAATCAATAGGCTTGAAGGTAGTTTTGAGGGATGGAAGATGTCATAAAGGTCTACTTTGGACTTGAACTTTTACCACAAGTTACGTCCACCTTCGCATAACAATTCTGCTTCGGTCCACTTAAGCAAGATTTAGCCTTCTCACATGAATGTCACCGAACAATTCTGTTAGCCCTCAAACACCTAACGCGCACACAATTATTTAAAGTGTTTCTCTCACACACAAAATAACAAACGTGTATAACAGAGTAAAAAAAGCAATAAGAGATATATAGCCGAAGCTAATCTTTCAGTAACTCTCAACAAAATGTTAATAAAAGATACAAATACCTCCTTTTCGAAGCACTTACAAGGAACTCCCTACTCGAAGCCCCTATGATGAGAACCCCTAAAAGCTCTAAACCCTCAAAGCTCTCTCCTTTAAGTGATTTCTCTCAACGAGTGAATGACTCAATGATTGAATTCCTAGCTCTCAACTCTAATGAGCTATTTATACGCTGGTGTTGCTTGGATAGCAAGTTCATGATCTTTAAGGATCTCCACAATCCTAGTTGATCCTATCAACTAAAGATTACACTGCATCACACCGACCACTGGGAAGACATTCCGTTTCCCTTAGGACTCTTCTAATTGGTTACATTACATCATAATCTAATAAAATAAAGATTACATACCAACTTGGAAGATTGCATCCATATCCTTGAAGATCTCCGCTATCTTCAAATGATTCTCCTATATGGTCTTTATCTCTTAGATTCGATGAATTTCCAATGTGATCTTCAAGTTGATCATGCCACATCATCATACGTCATATCACCCACAGTTGCCACATCATTGCTGATGTATTTACCAAGTCACCAAGGCCTATCCACCAATAAGTCCATCAATGCATGCCCATGGACAAGTCCATTTTCCACGATCAAGCTCATTCATGGTGTAGTCTCGTCACTTCATGATAAGTACAAGTCACAATTCTAAGTTAGTATAAAACCTTGCATATTTTACATGCCTTTGACCTGCCTCGCCAAAGTCAAGTGCATATGCGCCTTTCCTCGCTCACATGCCTTCGCGTACCATCAAGTCTCGCATGCCTACACGTATCGAATCTCGCCTACTCTCAAGATTTTTGTCGATACTTTCTGCTTTCCTTGCCTACTTTGTAAGTTCCTCAAGTTTTTCTCTCCTAATCTCAAGATTTCACTTTGTTCCCTCGTTAACATGCCTTTCTCGTGCTGACCTATTTACTAAGCATTGGGCAATGCTTGTCAAGACTCGCATGATCTCGCAGTCTGGACTTAGGGGTCTAATAAATCACCCCCACTAGAAGAATTCAACGCCTTCGTAGAAATAATATGTGGGCACTCCTCCGTGAGTGATTCCCTCGAAGACTCCTTCGCTAACTGTCGAAGATTGGAGCAAGTCTTCTCTTTCATTTACACCTTTCCCACATACTGCCTCCTCTTTTCATCAAGTTTTTTTTGAATAGGTCCTCCTCCATGAGGCTCATAACATTCAAATAACTGATGTTGTTGATGGTTCCTTCCTCCGAGTCATCTTCATCTCTCATTCCTTTGTCCTTCGTGACTATAAAGTTCATTTATTCCTCGCCCGTCTTCTTCTTTGGGCATTCTCAAGCATAATCCTTCACAGATGAAGCATGCAACCTTTCTCTTTGATTGCTTTTTCTTATATTGAGAATATTCTCCCACCTTCTCTTTACCTTTCTCCTTGCCATCCCGAGTTCCACCATTTTTCTTGCCCTCTCCATTTAGACAAGTTGGTGGTGGCAATTGGAGATCCACCAAAGCATCTGCCGTTGCTATTACACTAGGGAGGCCCTTTATGTTCTGCCTCCGAAGATGCATTTGTGCCTAACCTTGTAAGCCTTTAATGAAGTTGAACAATTTGTCTTCCTCTGCCATGTTCCACACATCCAACCTCACTAATGGAAACTTCCTCACAAACTCCCCTATTGAGCCATCTTTGCTTTAACCCCTTCATAGCTTCCCTCGCGAGCTATGAAGTGATGTTAGGTAGGAACTGATTCGTTAGCTCCTTCTTCAGCTTGTCCCACATATCAATGGGAGGTCTAGTTGCAGTGATGTCATTAGAGGTCCTCGTCCTCCACCATAGCTTAGCATCACCCACCATGTACATTGCTGTGATTGACACTTTTTCGAATCCACCACCTTTGTTGCTGCAAAGTACTACTCTATGTCCCACAGAAAATTTTCAAGCTCCTTGGCACTTTGCTTGCCATCGAAAACTTGTGGCTTTCGTACCTTCACCATAGTGCTTTCCACTCAGACACCTGTCTCATGCCTTGTCATCGCACACTTGAGCACCAGTAGGCATAGCTCATCTCCTCACTAGCCTTCATTTGCTCCTCAAGCACTCTTATAGTTGCTTGAAGCTCCCTCTTCAAGGTTGCAATATGTTCTAACAAAGGAACTACTTCCTCATCTTTCGGGGTTAGAGACTCAAAAATCACCTCTATTCTGGTAACCCTTTCTGTTAGATTACTTCCACCAAACATCACTCTAGATTGGCTCTAATATCAGCTTTCACAAAGGTCTACTTTAGACTCGAACTTTTACCACAAGTCATGTCCACCTTCGCATAACAATCCTGCTTTGGTCTATTTAAGCAAGATTTAGCATTGTCATGTGAATGTCGTTGAATAACTCTGTTAGCCCTCAAACACCTAACGCGCACACAAGTGTTTAAAGTGTTTCTCTCTCACACAAAATAACATAAGTGTATAATAGAGTAAATAAAACAACAAGAGATATATAACCAAAGCTAATCTTTCATTAAGTCTCAACAAAATGTTAACAAAAGACACAAATACCTCCTTCTCGAAGCATTTATAAGGAACTCCCTACTCGAAGCCCTTACAATGAGACCCCTTAAAAGATTTTAACTCTCAAAGCTCACTCCTCTGAGTGATTTCTCTAAATGAGTGAATGACTCAATGATTGAATTCCAAACTCTCAACTCTAATGAGCTATTTATAGGCTCCTCTTGGTTCGAAAGTAAGTTCAATATCTTTAAGAATCTTTACAATCCTAGTTGATCCAATTAACTAAAGATTACACTATATCACACTAACCAATGGGAAGACATCCCCTTTCCCTTAGGACTCTTCTAATTAGCTACATTACATCATAATCTAATCAAATAAAGATCACATGCCAACTTGGAAGATTGCATCCATATCTTTGAAGATCTCTGCTATCTTCTGATGATTCTCTCACATGGTCTTTATGTCCTAGATTTGATGAATCTCTGATGTGATCTTCAAGTTGATCTTGTCATGTCATCATGTGCCATATCTCCCACAGTTGCCAAGTCATTGTTGATGTGTTTTACAAGTCACCAAGGCCTATCTGCACATAGTTCCATCAATGCACATCCATGGATAAGTCCATCTTCTATAATTAAGTTCACTCATGGTGCAGTCTCATTACTCCACAACTAAGTACAACTCAAAATCTGAGTTAGTATAAAACTTCGCATATTTTACATACCTTCAACCTGCGTCGCCAATGTCAAGTGATTATGTGCCTTTCCTCGCTCGCATGCCTTTGTGCACCTTCGAGTCTCGCATGACTTAGTTTGCCAACTCTACATGGTCTCACATCTGAATCTCACGTCTCATTGATGATTTCAACCAAGTTGCGCTTACGCATGCCCACAAGTATCAAATCTTGCCTACTCTTGAGATCTTTGTTGATAACTCTAACATCCTTTGCCTAATTTGTAAGTTCCTTAGGTTTTGTTCGCCAACTTGTAAGACTTCACCTTGTTCCCTTGTCAACATACCTTCCTCGTGCTGACCTGCATGCCAAGCATTAGCTTAGGCTCACTAACGGAAGGATAGAAGAACCAAAGAGAAAGCAAGTCATGTGACCCAAAGGAAAGCCGGAATTTTCTTGAGGCAACCCATCATTAATTTTAAGCTTTTGCAAGATACAATTCTTATTAGATGTTTTGTATTTTTAATCCAAAATAAATAGTAGAAATTCAACTTAAAATTGGTGAAATAACGGCCTAATTTGGATGAGAAATCGATAAGATATCACATATTGAAGTCAAGATAGAAAACATAGTTTTTTGGAAAATTCTAGCTGGCAACTTCCTCCTTCCTACATCTTTTTAAGCTAATGGGTATAAAAAATCAATTTTAAACTAGAAAAAGAAAAAGGTCATGCAATGTAACACCCCACTCCCGCAAGACCCGAACCCGACATCAATGGTGATATCCGAATCCGTGCCTTGCGAAGGTGGCGTGCTACATCACTCAGTCAAAACTCAGTATAGATTTTTTTTGGAAACACAAACATACGTGAAGCGGAAATCAATGAACATACAATTATTAATAAGTACATTGGCCACGGGGGCCCTTTTCATAAATACAATTTATTTCAGTCTGTTGACTTACAAATTGACCT
>JAOSBK010000004.1:14425328-14436899 GCA_027568895.1 Erythroxylum shatona
TCTTGGCCGAAGCTCTCCTACGGCTCTCCCTCTTCTCCTTGGCCGAAAGTCCCCTTTTTCTTGCTAGCTCACGTTTTTAGCTTTCTTCCTTCAAGTTCACGACACTTGCTACTCTCCTTCTCTTCTCTTAATAACTTAACTCTTTTATATATCTCAACTTAAAGCCTACCTCCCAAAACTACATAGTTTTGGGAGCTCTCCTAAAGCTCTCTTTAACTCCTTTGGGCTCTCCTCTCTTATAACTTACAAGCCCACTACACTAACCACTCAATTCTAAACCTCCTTCTTATTCCACTTACCTAAAGCCCATACTTTCCAACATTAAATCCAAGCCTTCATTTAAATTCCCAACTTCTAATTCCCAAGCCCAACATAAAAATATCTATATAAACACATAATTAAATCAATTAAAGCAAAAGTGAAAATAATTAAAGTTAGCGAATAATTAACTAAATCCATAAATTAAAAAAAAATTTCGGGGCCCAACAGTCACCATATTGATATTATAAATTCCTATTGAATTTTTTCTTCAATCTTAAATTCTTCCACTAGTAATTATAACAATATCTTTAATGAGTTAAATTTTTTCAAGACTTTTAAGCTAATAGTCCCATCAAAAGGTGCATCGATCAATTGCTAAGATAAATAACTCAAACCAAAGTGAAATGTTTATGTCTATAATCCCAAATTGAGTCCAAAATAAGGGCACTTTCTTAACAGTTCCTTTCATCTCTTCCATCTCTCATACAACATCTTACCTTCTAATTACTGAATGTATCACAAATCTTCAAAAAGAAAATGTACACATTTGGATCCTCATCTGGCAGCCTATTAAATTGTGCAAGTTATTAAACCATCATGTTAGACTTGATTTCAAAATTTTTAGCCTCCACTCGTAACCTAATAATACTAGATTTAGTCTATATAAGCGATGGTCTAGCTTAATCCCCTATAATGTGATGCTCTTCCAATCATGTCATTATGTATAGTAGTAGGTATCTCAAAACTTCTAGGTTTCTCTCCCTTAAATTCCCAAATAAATTCCTTACAATTTCTAGATTTAGCTTAAATAGAAGTTTGCACTACTTCTGGTCATAAACCAAAGTAACAAATCCTAAAATACAGCCGAAAACACAAACTTAAGAAAGAAAGTTCTAAAATAAATAAAATACAAAATAAAAGAAAGTAAAATAATTAGCTTATTAAGAATATAACTTCCTAATATTCTATTGCCTAAAAAACATGCCAATGAAAACTTTATAATTATATAAGTGATTTGAAAGATATGAATCCATGTTTTATAATCAAGCTTCAGTTTGGGATCAATGAACAAGAAGATAAATTGGTGCTTAAAAGGATGTCTGTGCATTTTGATGCTATGGAAAAGGAGTGAAAAAAGTTAAGTTCAATAATTGGCATGAATAATTGTTTCTTAAGGACCAATTACCACGGACCAATGTTAAGTGCCATAGGAATTAATCATAACTGTGACATATATCCCATGGTGAGATAGATAATGTTGATAATTAAACATGGTTAATTGAGTAATATGTCATTAACTTATAGTTTGGAGATGGGATTGGAATCATAATTATATATGGTACATAAAAGTTATTTTATCCAATTGCTTAACGTTTGCACAATTGGTGTTATAAAATTTCTAACAATTTTTTGCTTTTAAATTTTTAGGGGCTTATGAGAGTTTAAAAAATGTTATATTGCCTTCTATTGCACATAAGACATATGCAAGGTATATATATCATAACCAGGTTAGGAAAGGAAGGGGAAAGACCTTAAAAAAACATTATGGAATTATAGTTAGGTTATATTCCCATAAGAATTTTATGAGAAATTCACTAAATTAAATTAACTTACCTGATTGTGCATAATATTTACTAAAATATCTTAAGGAAGCTTGGAGTATGGCTTTTGATTATGATGTGTATATTGTATCCTTTCAAAACTATGCTAAAGATCATTACGTAAATGCACTTATTGTTTTTATAGTAAAGCTGAGGTGAATATGAGTGTCAAACCATGAAGACTATAAGTGTTAATATTAAGTATCTTTTATTATCTATTCTAATAAAACAAATGATTGAATTAAAAGAAATAATTAATTGTTCTATTTAAAATACAAACTAAAGCAATGAGACAAGACTAAAGTAACCAATACATAATAAGATCTAAATAAGAAATCTCTTAGAGCCTCCCTATGCTTAGAATTTCTTGGATCAATAAAAATTATAAGTTACAATCATATTCTTTCTCAAGAAATACAATCCTTATCCTTAAGTTAATTTATTAAAATATCTTTTTGATCAAAACTTCTAAGAACATATTAAATTTTTTATAAATTTTCTTGACAGATTTGATTCTAACCTAAAAGATTTTTATAGTCTTAAATCTATGATTCCATGCAACTATTACCATTCATACAATGATCTATTCTTAAATATGACTCCTCAATCCCTATACGTGAAATAGGAAGTTAAATTAAAAAAACTAACATATTTCAATTCAATTTTAAATAGTAATCATACAAAAATTTGTAATAAAACTATAATCTTTCATTAAATTAAAAATCAATCTAACGAAATAGTTCTAGGGTTCATCTTATCTAGATATACAATCTAATTTAGTTAATAGAAACAAACAATAATTAAGAAAGAATATAAAATAAAAGAAAGTATTCGATAGATTTTGAAATCTTGATGTTCTTTGGTTAAATCTTGATGGGATCCTCTCATTTGCTCCAAAGTTTCTTCATTCTTGTATTAAGTTGCTGTTATTCAACCCCTTATGATCGCTCTTTTCTCCCATTTTGTTTAATAAACCAAGGCTTGTTTATTCTTACAAAACCTTAAAAATCCAAAAAGTCTCGACCTATACAGGTCCAACACAAACTCGTATTTGTCCCATGTCCTTCACCACCAATATGGGTCACAAACATGGGTTAGTGTTACACCTATTTTAGCTTAGTAACTCCTTATCTTAAGAACAATAACTAAAGACCATGAATGTGTCCATATTTAATTTATATTCCTTCATATGCCAAATTATTAAAGAAGTAGAATAGACCAAGGACTAATACAAGTCAAAACACTGATCCATATTTGACCTATGTTATGAACAAGAGTCTATGTTTAAATAGCATTCTTCTAAAATATGGATTCTCTAACTAGACTCTAAGTTCCCTTAATTCATTCTTTCTTCGTTAAAGAACCTAAACAAAGCTTAAAACCAAAATATAAGGCATATTGAGTACTATATATATATATATATATATATATATATATATACACACACTTCAAGCAAAGTTCTCTTAAAATTAAGCTATAAACATAATCTAATTAGCATTGATCACCTTTCTAGAGTGTTGAGTTCAAATGTACAATTATGTATAAGAACAAGAATGAGACATTCGACTCTCAGATTTTGGTGATCAAAGATTATCTTATCATTAGTATTTTGGAGATTATTAAGACAACGATAATATAGTGACATTCAAATATAAAGGAACAAGTTAAAATATGGAAGGAAAAAATTACACCTGAAGTGGTGAAGAATTTGAACAAAAATAAATTGAATACAATGAAATGGATTCATTTGAAATAGAAATATGACATATCAAGTTACAAATAGAGATGATATGTATATAGTCTATTTGTTAAGGAAAAACACATGGAGTTGTAGGGGTGAGAACGCTATTGGTACCCTTACACTCATTTCATTAATGCCATATTCTTTACCAAGTAAGAACCAAAGGCATATGTGGATCGACATTACTATAAAGATAGGTTTATGGAAGTTTATGAAAATCTTTTGCAACCAATTAAAGGATAATAACTCTATCTACCTAAGATTTATGAAGAAATTCATCCTCCAGCAGAAAGAGCAACGCATAATAATCCAAACAAATTAGAGAAAAAATGAACCAAAGCAAGTGAAGACTCATTAAAGATTATCATAAAAGGGTCAATTTCAATTATGTGAAAGATGTGAAAATTTTGGTCACAATAAGAGAATGGAAAAGCATAGAAAAAAGTCCACTTCCTTTTAGTCAAGTTAAAATTGAGTTAGATTGTTATAAATGATTAATTTTACTATATGTCTTTATTGCATGAATACATTATCAATATTGTATGAATAGTAGATAGTCTAATGCAACAATATAAGATCCAATAACAACAACTTCTTCTTGACCCTATAGATTAATTTCCAAAAGATAACCATAGTCATTAGCTAGAGATCTAACTAGTTAATCGTAATCATAGTTATCTGCCTCAACTTCAACATTGATGATGAAGATAATTTTCTCAATTGATCTAAATAATATTTAACTTCATTCTAACTAATGGGGCATATGTAGAAGGGTATCTCAAGTATCACATCATGCTAACTGCAAGAGTAAAGTTTCAAAGCACAAGGTTATTAAAAATTCCAATCAGTAAGCAACTAACATTGAAATTGGAAGTCAATAGAATGTAAATGACATTTAGTAGTAGAATAGTTTTTGGTACACTTCTTTTAGAGGATTAATTGTTTATATCCAACTTATTTTGGTTGAATGAATTATGGTTATATCCATTTTTGTATAAAATGAATGTAATTTCTACATTTTGGACCTTGATTATGAATTTTCCAATGATTTGCAATGCATGTATTCTAAATTTAAAAGGAATTTCTATTCAATGTGTGATCTTTACTATTGAAATTGATGAACAAGCACTAAATATGTTTTTATGGTGCTTGTCTATGGAAATTGTTGTTAGGTATTAAGACTTTTTCTTTATGTTTACTAATAGAAATTGGAAATTCTAGTAGGATTGACAACGAACTCAAGTTTGACTTGATTTTCTTGGAACCGAATTTCAAACAAAAATAATATTATTTTAATCAATTAATTCTTTAACTATTAAACAAAATAGAGTCATTTTGGACCAAGTTAGACTAAGTTGACCTAATCGTTCTAAGATCAAACTCGATCCACATAGGTTTTAGACGCTAAATATGAACTAGATTGAGTTGACCCTAGAACCAAATGCTAACCCTAAATTTGATATATGTAAAATCAATGTTGATCATAAAATTAGGTGTTAATTATATCAATATTGACCAGATTAATTTTTCAAATATTACTTCAGTAATAAATGTTGAAATAATGCAAAATTTGAGGAACACGCCAAGATCAAGAAGGACTAGTCGAAGAACGAAACCATGACTTCGACACCTGCAAAACGGCCTATGTTCCAACCATCTAACCCTCCTCTCTTTCAATTAAAAATTTCCAACAATAAAAAATTCGTTAAGCCTGTAATTCAGAGGTCACTATTTGACACTTGAAGCCAATTGCATTAAACAGATAGTATCGGCCCTATATTTCCGTTCAATTGTTAATTCTTCCCTTGCACCTTGCTATATAGTATGAGCCTTAAACGTCCAGTTTAACATCCCAACGTATGATCGTTCCTAGTCTACGTTTGTCTGCTCCAGATTCCGTCCCCCTGGTAAAAAAATTATCCACCTCACCTAATGCTTAAAACAATACTTTCCTCACTATCCTTCAACTATTACAATTTAATACAGTTACCTAACTTTTATTTATATGCTTGAAGATAATGTATTCTTCAAATGAAGTCAATAGGCTAATTGAAGTGAAGCACTTGTTTCTTCATAAAATATGAGTCGAGTCGAGCATATAATATACAATTAGGAGAATACATAACATCATAGGCGACAGCACTTTACAATTAGGAATGGAACTTCTTAGTAATTGCTGATCAAACACTGAAACTGGTTCGTTGGTTGACCAGTCTAAGTGCAGAGTAGATCTGATCAAACACGTTTTGACAATACAAAAGAAAGATATATATCGAAACATTAATGGAAAAGACATCTCATTTTGGTGGTTAATTGTCCAAATAGATTGAGATGAAAATAAAGTCATAGTAGGACTCTACTGTTAGAAACACACCAGCGCCGCGCCCGCAAAAGTCGGAATACTTCTATAGATTCTCTCGTCTTTCTTTTGGTTTCAAGTACTAGCAAAGATCGCATATAGTTGGTGAAATTCAATTAATCAAGCTCTCTCCTTGTGAATGGCAAATATGGCCCCAACATTCGCTACTCATTTCATTGACACTGCACTTTCTCGCACCGGCTTTTCTGCACTGTCCTATCCTGACCCTAAACAGAAGTGGCTCATAAGAAAGCACCTCCTTTCACTGATCCAAGACCACCCCACTTTCACTCCTTCCACGGACACATTCTTCCTTAACGATGGCACCATCGTCAACCTCTTATATGTTAACGGTAATCTCCACATCTCAAGCCACACCCCTCTTATAACGCTCACCATTTGGCTCCACGAAAACTACCCTTACAAGGCTCCTTTAGTGTATGCCTCATCAAATTCCATGTCTCCGATTCATGAATGTCACCCTTTTGTTGACGCTTCATCAGGTGTCGTTACTTCTCCGTATCTCCAAACTTGGTTATTCCCAAAACGGAATCTCAGTGAACTCGTGCATAACCTTGTTAAAATCTTCTCCCATGATCATCCCTTTGCTTACTTGCCATCTGCAAATCTCACGCACCCCTCGCTTGCTTCAAAGATGGAAGCTTTAGACCGACTTTCGGGTATGCTTCACTATGATATGATGGTGTTACAGGCGAAACACGAAGAAGAAATGGAGCAACTTTCTAAGTTGAATGAAGAAATGGTCAAGCGAGATGATATCATCACAGCCATGATTATAGGACTTGACCATGAGAATATGAATTTGAAAGAAAGAGTGATGGCCTTAACGAATGAAGCTGATGTACTGATTAACTGGTTGAGAGTGAATGATGCAAAACCAGAGTTGAGCAGGTGCAGAAATGAAAGAGAGAATGTTTTTCAAGGTGCTGATGACGATTCGAAAATGGAAATTGATTGCTTGGCTACTGAGAGGGGCATTGAGGATGTGATAGATGCACTGTAAGAGGCACTCGAGCAGGGAGTGGTGAGTATTGATGTGTACTTGAAGCAATTGAGGCCCTTGGCAAGAGAGCAATTCTTGAACAGAGCGTTACTTCTAAAACTGAGAGGTCCTAACATACTCCACTGTATCTAGTGATCAACAGAGTTTCTCCATTAGTTCATATAATGGTCTACATGTGAGCCTTCTTTTAAGGTGTCGACTCTCCTCCTACATACTGTCCCTAACAAGATTCGCTTTCATTTCATACACGGAAAATTGGCAATGGTTTCGGTTAACAATTCAATTCTTGTTTGAGAACTTATAAATTCGATTGGACTTGGAAAACCACAAAAAGAGTGACCAACCTTTAGCTTTCTGTGAACATGGTATTAAATGTACAAGCCTTTCCTATGGTCATACTCCCCAAAAGCAATGGAAGCCTTTCAAACCGAAGTTCAACAAAGAATAATGGTCAAATGCTATTCTTGCTCCGTTTTACCTGTTAATTTTGGTAACTGGACCCATTGACCGATGCAACTTGTGGCTTGCAGTTTTTCTGTTAAATGATCAAGGAAGATAATGTTGTTTTAAGCCTTAATCTATACTGATCAATGGCCAGATCACAAATCTCATGTTAAATCATCAATACATAAAAGAAGAAGCATATCTGAATCCATCGTCATGAATTGTTTGAGAATAATTAAGACGAAATTATGGATTAATGTTGTGATTAATCAATACAATTAGACTAACCTTATGATTGCAACATGTTATGTTCAAGAATTGGATGGACAAATACCTAGAAACTAAGGAATAATTGAGTCCATAATTGTTTTCTGTGAAGCATAGTGATAGAGATGCAAAGGATTGACTACTACTATTCCAAACCTTAATAAAAACACATAAGTTCTCAATGGGGCGATTGTATTTAAGGTTGGCTAGCTGTAGGGCCTCCTGTGCACTGTAAAATATGGACAAGCCTACCCATCATAACAAGCCCATGAATACAGGTCCAATAACACATATGAGAGAAGTACGAAGCCTAATTATAACAGTAATCCCATTTTAGGCTAAATACAACAAATGCTCTAATTATCTTGACATATAATTAATCGGGGTTTATACAAAATTATGTTTATTGTTTATTATGCTAGTCCACAAAATTAATGATAAAATTATATCATTATCCTACTTGGACAACATAACCAATATCAATGAACAACAGAAAAAAGAATCCCCATATTAATATAACAATATGTGGCCACAATAAGATGTCAAAGTAGAATCAACAATCTCTTAATCATAAGTCCAAAATGAGATTACAAGTACCTCAACAATACAGAAATCAGACCCGATAGAAGTACTGATAACATATATGCAAAATACTCATACCTCGATGACCTAAACAAAATGTGTCATAAAGAAATGAACACAAAATGGTGATCTGTTTGTGCAATTCCAAACAAAATGGCCCAAGCATCTACCCAAGATGCAAACTAAGATTTAACAAAATATCTCAGAACAACAAAATGAGACTGTGTACAAAATGTCTCCAACAAAAGGCCAAATATATACAATCATTTAAATGTATATGCACAGTATATCAATAAAGTATATGAAAATAACAATAATAGCAACAATTATAAGCAAAATTCTCTAGACTTAATAACAAAATACTCAAATACAAAGTTGCTATCAAAATTAACATAAAAGACAGACTTCCACTAATTCAAGGTATCAAAAGATTGAAATAGACCTATACGAGTTACATGATTCACAAAAGCCTTAACAATCAAGTCTTTGGTTAGAGGGTCTGCCACCATAAGATCGGTGAGTATATGCTCTATACGGATATGATATTCCTTAACCTTCTCTCTAACAAACATATACTTTGTATCAAAATGCTTCGAACGCTTGGAGTTCTTGCATATTTGAGAGAAGCCCACCATAACAAAGTTATCACAATATATGGTTAGAGGTTTGGAAATACTCTCTACAAGATGATGCTCAGAAATGAAATTTCTCAACTGTATTACCTGTCAAGTAGCTTCGTAACAAGCCACAAACTCTACCTCCATAGTTGAAGTTGTTGTAAGTGTTAAACTATTTAACATTTTTCCAAGATACAGCTCCTCCAGCAAGCATAAAGATATATCCTAATGTAGATTTATGATCATCAGGGCAGTCACCATAATCAGAATCAGAATAACCTATCACCTCAAGGGGATCAGGCATCCTGTAAGTGAGCATGTAATCTTTAGTACCTTGTGGATACCTCAGAACTTGTTTCATAACTTGTCAATGACCCACACCAGAGTTGCTCAAGTATCTCCCAAGTACACTAACAACAAAAGCAATATCAGGACGTGTATAAACCTGAACATACATAAGACCGCTAACAGCAGAAGCATATGGGACCTTTTCCATCTCTATCTTATCTTTATCATTTTGAGGATACTGGCTATTTGAGAGTTTGTCACCCTTTTGGATGAGTGCATTGAAAGGATTACAAGTCTTCATGTTGAATCTAATCAAGATCCTTTCAATATACCTTTGTTAAGACAAACCAAGAACACCACGAGATCTATCACGATGAGTTTCAATGCCCATAACAAAAGAAGCATTGCCAAGATATTTCATATCAAAATGAGTTGTCAACATTTGTTTAGTCTTATCAAGAAAACCTATATCATTATTGGCTAAAAGAATTTCATCAACATATAAGACAAGAATAATGAATTTTCTCCCACTATTTTTCAAGTAAATGCATTGATCAACAACATTTTCCTTAAAGCTAACGGAACAAACTATTTGGTCAAACTTCAATTACCATTGTCTGGAGGCTTGTTTCAGTCCATAAATGGATTTTCTCAATTTGCATACTATGTGTTCCTTACCTTTCTCAACAAAACCAGTAGGTTGATTTATGAACACATCTTCATACAAATCACCATTTAAAAAAGCAGTTTTCATATCCATTTGATGGAGCTCCAAATCAAAATGAATAACTAAAGTCATCACAATACGTAATGAATCTTTAGTAGAGACCGGAGCAAAAGTCCATTTATAGTCTATATCTTCCCTCTGATTATACCCCTTTGCAACAAATCTAGCTTTGTAACTTTCTATCTCACTTCTAGCATCATGTTTAGTTTTAAAGACCTATTTACACATAATAGTTTTACAACCATTAGGTAATTCCACCAATTCCCAAATGCTATTTATACCCATAGAAGCCAACTTATCTTCCATGGCTACCAACTATTGTCAACTACGAGGACAAGAAATGGCTTCTTGAAAAGAAATAGGATTTGAGTCTTCAACTATATTAAATTCATACTCCTCTAGGTAAATATAATAGTCTCGAAATTTAGAAGACTCAATGGATTTAGGAATCCTTTCAGATCTCCTAGGTTGAACTACAACCACTTATAGGATTTAAGTATCAATGCCAACCTATTGAGAAATTTTAACATCATTTCCTAGATTAACAATATCATCATGAATTAGAGGAGATTGAATTGCCTCAGGATGAAAAACAATAGGTGTAGGAACAATAACACGATCCTCTATGAAAATAACAACATAAGACTCATGTCTTTCATTATGTTCCATGTCCCCTTCAAAATAGACCGCCCGATCTGATTCAATAACTCTAGTAGTGTGATGGGGACAATAGAATTTTGAACCTCTTGTGCCAGTATAATAATTAATAAAGTAACCTGAAACTATTCTAGGATCAAGCTTCCTCAACTGAGGATTATAAGTCCTTATCTCAGCTTTATAACCCCCAAACACGGAAATGCTTTAAACTGGGCTTCTTTCCTAATATAAGCTCAAAAGGAGTCTTTGGTACAGATTTACTAGGCACATGATTGAGAACATAAATAGCAGTCCTTAAAGCGTCTTCCCACAAGAACTCTGGTAAGGTGGAGTGATTAAGCATGCACTTAACCATATCCATGAGAGTATGATTTTGTCTCTCTACAATCCCTTTTTGTTGAGGAGAGCTAGGCATGGTATATTACGCTTCAATTCCACAATCCTGCAAGTATCTAGCAACAGGAATAGGGTCAGTTTCTACCAGTTTCATCATACCGACAGTAATATTCACCAGCTCTATCAGACCTTACATATTTGATCTGCTTCCTAAGTTGCAATTCAATAACATTTTTCAGTGATTTAAAAGCATCCAAGGATTTAAATTTCTCATGCAACAATTCAATGCAACCATAGCAAGAAAAATCATCAATGAAGATAATTAAATACCTATAGCCTCCCATGGCAATAGGAGTAACGGGTAGGGGTGTTCAAGAAAATCCACGAACCTGTGAACTGGACCTGAACCGCATGAATCAAACCTGTAAATATGGTTAACTGAACCTGAGTTTAGGTTCGGTTCGAACCAAACCTGAAAAATAAGGTTTATGGTTCTTGTTCAGGTTTATAACTTGCAGTTCTAGGTTAACCGAACCGAACATGATTTATAGGTTTAGATTTAAACCTGAGCCTAAAACATAAAAAAAACATATCATATATTTAGATATAATTTAAGAGGATAATAATAATAATAAATTCACTAGTATTTACTATATTAATTCTTGAG
>JAOSBK010000004.1:14444030-14463061 GCA_027568895.1 Erythroxylum shatona
GAAAACAAATTAAGAAATTATAATTTATATTAAATCATTATTAAAAAATTTTGCAAATATATTTTAAATCATTTTTTGGTTAAATAACATTTATTAATTATTTCACAATCAACGAAGTCTTTTCAACAAGACGTCGCAGAAAGTACCTTTTCTGCGACGTAACAATCAGTGATGTTTACTTCCAACATCGTAAAATAACGATACATTTCCTGACGTCTTCACAAACGTTGCAGAATGTGGATCTTCTGCGACGTCCTTTGCACATCGTTAAACCTAATCAATCCGTGACGTTTACTTTAAATGTCACAAAATATCCACACCTTTCCTGACGTCTACAAAAACGTCGTAGAATATCGGTGCCTTCAACGACGTTTAGCAACAGACGTCGCAGATCCCTATTGCCTACCCCACCTTCTACGACATTTTTTGTGACATTTTTTTAGACGTCGTTCATGGTTTTCTACGACGGTTAAATGGATTCTACGACGTTTAAAAAACGACGCAGAAAGGGTCCTTTTCTTGTAGTGAGAATTTGGAAGTAAATGCTAATCTGGAGCGTACTGTGAGTAGACCTAGATGGTCTAATTTCATTGTTTGTTTTGTTTGAATTTTTGTATTGATTGATTACTGAATGCTCATATAAATGTGATTGATTGTGTTGAATTCCGAGTAGAAGGTCCGATGATTGTGAAATGTGAATGGGATATTGAAGTGCTGCTTGAATGTGAATGTGACGAACTATGTGCTTCATGATATGATTGATTGAAAATGTGAGATGCATTCCATACATGAATGTATGATCAGATAATAGGAATTGTGACCAGAGTAGCCACCGATTAGAGCTTAAAGTTCAAAGTGTGAAAAGAGCCTCGAGCTTAAAAAAGTGATTCAGAGCTTAAAGCTAAAAGTGTGAAAAGAACCTCGAGCTCAGAAAGTGATTCAGAGCTTAAAGCTCAAAATGTGAAAAGGGCCTTAAGCTCAGAAAGTGATTCAGAGCCTTAAGTTTAACGTTTAATGAGCTCGGTATCCACAATAGATACAGGATAGTTTAGGCACTTGGTCACAACAAAGTAATAAATAGAAAGTGGGTCTCATGTACACTACATATGCATAATATGAATGGTTAAATTGTACTGAATGTGAAATGTGAAATGACGTGAATGTGATTTATGTGTTATGTGACTGGGCGAGCCATCGATGATGGTCACTCATTGAGTTCGCAAAACTCACCCAAAATTTGTAAATAATTTTCAGGATCAAAAAAATACCTCGTTAGGCAAACGAGAGTATCCCTGTAGCATACAAGTAAGGGATAGAGGTCGGGATCAGTTCGCGTCTGCATTGTATTTCTTTCTTTTTGTATGGAATTGTATATTTTGCAACTTTTGTAACAAATTATGTATTCTAAAAGTTCTATAAAAAGGTGTATATGATTTATGTTGTAATGTAGAGACTTTATGACTAAAGTGTTTTGTTTTTATGAAACAGCTCAAATGGCTATTGAAAATTTAGTTGATTGTATTGTTATGATTGAAAAAGTTTACTAAAAAGTGAGCACGATTTGGTTATGGATTTCCACATATTATGTTTGTGGTTTCAAAAAAAAATTATACCAATTTTTGAATGATTGAGTGCTCTAATATGTCACTCTCGCGGGGTATGGACTCGAATATCCCTCAGGATGTTAGGTACGTGTCTTGCAGGACTTAGGGTGCTACATTAAACTGAAACAAACCATCAACAACAAAACAGATTTCACAGAAAACAAATTAACAAAAACAACAAAATCCCTAACAAACAGACCTCAAATTCCATAATCATCAACATCTAATCTCGAAAAATTACCCAAAATTATCAGCCATAATTATGGTTAATTAGGCTCTGATACCAATTGAAGAATACTTAACACAAAATTATTGATTAATGTTGTGATTAATTAATACAATTAGACTAACCCTATGATTGCAACATGCTAAATTCAAGAATTAGATGGACAAATACTTGGAAACTGAGGAACAATTGAGTTCGTTATTATTTTCTGTGAAGCAGAGTGATAGAGATGCAAAGGATTGACTGCTGCTATTCCAAACCCTAATAATAAAATTCTATCATTGTTGAGTTGAAATTCTAAATTATGATCTTCTAAACTGATATGTCAGCTCCTGTTTTGTGATTTTCTCTAGTGATGGGATATTAAAAGAAACGTAAAAGTTTGACATACAATAGAGGACTATAACCATATATTTAAAGATGTAAAACCTTAAACCTAAAGAGTTTATAATTTCTAATTTGGTTCATCATCAATTATTAATTATTATCATGGTCTTAACACATGTAAAATTGGCTCATACCCTATTAGATGCTTTAAGATAAAAACTTAATTAGATCACTTAAATTGGGCTCATCTTTAAGGATATCTCATAATATATAATTCTCATGATATACATATAAGCTTACAAAATAATTGAATTTTATTCCAACAATCTCTCACGTAGGTTATATGTATATTAAAACTTAATAAGTGTATATTATTCCAAAATCCTAATGCATGCAAATATGTTAACATCACCAAAGGCATCTAGAACAATCTCATTCATCATATATATCAATGAAGGATAAAAAAAGGGTTTTATTATATTGAGCATAACTAACCACATCAATGGTCACATATATTGGTATTGATGAATCATATGGATCATGAATAGATATATAGTATGGAAATTTCATACAATGTGATCTTAACATGCTTATTTCCAACTAGTGCTCCTGTAAACTTTATTCCTTATGAGAACAAACTAAAAAATAATTTACGGTAGAAATAAAATATGGCATTTATTAATGCAGTGCTAACTATAACATAACCTTATAATATGTCTATCGCTTAAAATATTAACGATACAAAGTCCCACTAAATCATAACATCCTCAAAAGACACTACACTCAGACAAGTGGTGTGCTTATGAAGGCCTCATGTGATGATCCCTTAGTGAGCAAATTCGCAATCATGATGTTTTTCCAAATATGCCTAATAGACACCTAACTACTCTAAACTCTTTATTTAACTATTAAGAACTTGATGTCAATATGTTTAGACATTGACAAGCTCTTATTACTAATGCCAATATGTTTAGACTTTGACGAGCTCTTACTACTATTAAAAAATAGGGCTATCGAATTATTGTCACAAAATATCTTAAGTGGCCTACAAATGCATTTATAATTCATAACCCAGTGCTAAAATTTTGTAGCCATATCTATAATTAGATGCTTTATAACATATTATAAACTTCACAGCTATAGTAGAAGAAGCTATGAGTGTTTGTTTAGTACTCTTCTAGGAAATAACTCCTTCAACCAATATATAGATATAGCTTAAAGTAGATTTTCTACTATCTTGGCATCCAGCAAAATTTGAATCAAAATACCCAATGAGCTTAAAATGATCCAATATCATAGATATGAGCATGTAGTCTTTAGTTTTCTTTAGATAACTTATGACTAATTTGGCTGCTACCTAATGGTAAAGTCCAAAATTGCTTAAATATCTCCCTAGCATCCCAATAATGTACGCAATATCCATTTGCATATATACTTGAGCATACATAAGACTCCTGACTACTAACGTATAAACAATTGTTTGCATTGCTTTAGCCTCAAAATCATTATTAGGGCAACTAAAACTAAATTTTTCTTCTTGAAATATAAGGGTATCACCCAATTTATAGTTTTGTAAGCCAAATCTCTTGAGAACCTTTTTGATATAGCCCTTTTATGATAATACAAGAATATCTTAAGAACAATCTTGATGCATTTGGATCCCTAACACAAAAGAAGCATCAACAATATCTTTCATCTTAAAATCTTGAGATAGAATTCTCTTAGTTTTGTGTAATAAACCTATATTATTATCAACATACAAAACTAGAAAAAAAATATATGTTTGCTCCTACTGAACATATGGTATACACAATTATCTATTATATTCATCTCAAAACTAGATGAGATGGCAATTTGATGAAACTTATAATACTATTAATGAGAAGCCTACTTGAGCCCATAGATGGTTTTCTTTAATTTGCAAACTATTTTCTTTAGATCTGCTAACACAAAGTTTTATGATTGCACCATGTAAATCATCTCATCAATATCACAATTGAGAAACGTAGTCTTAACATCCATCTAATGTAACTCAAGATCAAGGTGCACCACTAATGTTATGATGATTATAAAAAAGTCTTTCGAAGAAATCAGATAGTAAGCCTCTTCATAATCAATGTCTTCTGTTTAAATAAAGCCCTTAGTAACTAGACGTGCCTTATATCTTTCCACTTTATCCTTAGAATCCATATTAAATATCCATTTGCAATTATTGGGTTTTGGAACATTAGGTAATTAGACAAGAGCCCAAACATCATTTTATTTTATATACTTCATTTCCTTATTCATGGATTTAATATACTTTTAGGAGTTAGAACTTTTTATGACTTAATGGAAGTTAACTGGGCCATCTTCCACCATCCCAGTTTAATATTCATGTTCTTGAAGATATATAACATTATGCTCTAGAATTGCATTTCTTCTCTCTCTAATAGATCTCCTTAGTGGCATTGATTCTTAAGGTTATTAAGTTCGATCTTCTACAATAACTTCTTAAATTTGTATGGTAGGGACATTATCCTGATCTAGAGTTGCTCTTAACTAATTTCAACAATAAATTGGAGAAAAGTGACACTTTCCTCCTTTAAGACAAAGTCTCTTACTTTATCTCTCCTCGTAAAATGAACTTCCTAAAAGAACTTGGCATTCCTTGTCTCAAAATTCCTTTAGTGGTGGGATAATAAAACTTGAACCCTTGGATCATGCAATGTATCCAATAAAGTAGCAATTAGAATTTCTTTAGTCAAATTTATTTTTGTTTGGCCTATATGGCCTAACCTCTATTGGATAATTCCAAATGAGTAAAATGATTTAAGCTAGGTTTCTTGCCTGCCATAACTTATAAGGGTAATAGTTGCTTATTTGGAACTTTATAAACTATGTAAGTTGTAGTCTTTAATACCTCACCCCAGAGGGATTCTAGGAGTAAGAAATCATACTACTTACCATATCATTAAGTGTTCTATTTAATTTTTGTACCTACACCATTTATATTATGAGTGTTTGGCATGGTACTGTGGGACAATTCCATATTCCTCAAGGTATTTAGAAAAGGGTATTAGACGTTGTTCACCTGAACCATTATATCTACCATAGTATTCTCCAACACGATCAGATCTGATATCATTCACTTACGAATGATATATAGGTAACAATTATATAAATAAATAATACTTACCTTTAAGAGTTTTAACTTGATTTATTATTATTGCTATTATTGTCGTTGTTGTTTTTACTACTACTACTACTGATACTCCCACCACTACTACTAGTCCTACTCCTACTCCTACTCCTATTAACTACTCCTACTAACTACTATTACTACTACTACCACCACTACTAATATTAGCATTACTATTGTTGCTATTGATGTTGATGTTGCTGTTGCTATTGCTGTTGCTGTTGCTATTGTTGTTGCTGTTGCTATTGTTGTTGCTACTACTATTATTACTACTATTATTATTATTATCAATATAATCATTATTATTATTACTACTACTACTAATATTCACATTATTATTATTATTAATTCTCCTTCTTTTTCATCATTTTATTATCATCATCATCGCCGCCGCTACCGCCGCCGCTGTCGCCATCGTCGCCATCGTCATCATCGTTGTCGTCGTCGTCGTCGTTGTCATCATCATCATCATCATCATCATCATCATCATCATCATCACTTTTTTCCTGTTTCTTTCTTTTTCTCTCTAGTTCTCACTCTCTTCCTCTCTCTCTCTTTTTCTCTTTTGATATGGATCATTTGGAAACAGTCTCTCTATTAGTTAGAGATAAGGAAGCATACTACAAGACCTCCCTAGACGTTGCATATCAATGGAATTTATATTAAGTGTTGATGTTGTTGATATATAGGTAACCGTATCTTAAGTAGTTTTTTGTGAACGTGATAAATTATTGTTGTCTATTCTAAGATATTTGTAAAGAATAGGCCATGTATGTTTGCATATGTTAGTATTAAGAAGTCTGTAACTCTGTTAAGTCTATTGCTCATACTTCCTATAATAATTTCCTAAAATCCTTATACAAATTTCTAAATGAATTGTTACCTGCCTCTTTTGTAATAAAGAGCGTACTATTGAAATCTCCTATGATAATCCATAGACTTGGATAGTTTGAATGAACCATATTAGTTAGTTCTCAAAGTTCCCTCCTTTAAATTTCAAAATTGGACCTATATATAAAAAAGGCAGAGGCTTTGATATTTTCCAAAATGAAATAAGATGATATATTTATTAATTGATCACTTCCTTTAATCATTTCCATCTTAATTGATCTCTTGTTATAGCCCATTATGATACTCCTATATCGGATTATTGGAGGTTTATTCTTTAAAATAAAATCCTTTAAATCTAATTCTTTTTAGGAAATTAGTTCCTTTAATGTTCCAAGCTACTAATGGCATTTAAAGGAACAAATGATTTTCACACCCTTGGATCTCTTTTTTTTAGTCAACTTCCTTTGACTGTCCTCTATAAAATCTTGCTCTATTCTAGTATCTTGACTTAAGTTAAAAATATTTAGCCCTTCTTGCTCACTGATATTCTCCATATTCTCCACTTCAATGATATTCAACACTTCTTAATAAGCACTTACCAAACCTTGCACTCTTTTATAGAACTTGCACCAATACTCTCCATCATATTCCTACCTTCTAAGATTTGCAAACTTATTCCTTTATTCTCCACAATCTTGTTCACACGTATTTTTTTTATATGCACGTCCTCGAGTTATGGTTATCATTGTATCCTTACGTTTCCCTCTTTATTGGACTATCCATTCCCATAAGCTCATTATAGTCACCTTTAGCAAACTTTTTCTCAGTCAATCCTCATTGCTTATTTTGATTCATAATATGTGGTTTCCATACACAGGACACTATAACAACTTCCTAAGGTGCTCTATTCCTTGGCTTTAAGATAGGAATTGTATCTAGTAGCTTCATTGACATTTTTATATTAACGCACACTCCCACATAAATTATTCTTTTCCTCAAGGTTGTGTTCTCATCCATATCAATTGGTTTACTAATAAAGCTAGTAAGAGAGCTAAGAACTTTAGTAGTTCAATATTCCAATGGGATCCTATGTATATTAATCCAAATAGGAATGTTCACCTTCTTAATTGATTTAAAATAAATACCTAGTTTCCATGGTTGTATAAAGAAAGGGTTATTTTGGACATTCCATAAACCAACTTCCATAATCTCCTTCATGTTGTGTTTTGAGCTAAATTTGAATAAGATCAGGTTGTCCTCTATAAGTAACACCTTATTCAACCCTTTCCCTCTCCATTAATTCTAAGCCTATAAATTAATGATAGGAAACAACAAACATTGCTGACCATATTTTCAGAGTTTCTAAACTCGGTGCCGCCAATACTCTCTTTTCCTTTATAATTGTCGACCAAAACTTTAACAAGTTCTTCGAGGTTTCACTTAAAGCTTTATTCAACTTCATTTTGGGATTTAAATGAGTTAGTGGAGTCTAGTTCCTTGTAAGGGAATCATTAACCAATATGGGATTTACCAAGTTTGGAGGGCCTATTGAGTTTAGATGGAGAAGGCCTTAAGCTAAATAGGGGTGGAAAGGTCTAGTCATATAAAGTTAATAAACCTCCATTATTAAGCAGAGAGCCTTATATTAATGAAGGGAAGGATATTGCTAAGGAACGTTGTTGTTTAAAAAGTTGCTACCAAAATGGTAACTAGTGTTAGAGGAAGGAAATATTAGAAACGAATGGATGAAACTAGCCATTTTCCTTCTCCTCCTTCTGCAAGTGAGGAAGCTTAAATATAATGTTAGAAATTAGGCACAAAGTCTTTGTAAGTCTGAAAGAAATGGATTAATAAACCAAGATAAGTGGAATATAAGGGAGAGGGAGAAATATTTGCCAAAGGTTTTGTAAATGAGAAGAAAGGTTACAGTAAGTGGCCTAACTCTTACTAAAAAGTAACGAAGGAGAACAAAGATTTGTTCAAAGTGATATGACCCTATGGGAAGAAGATTGAAAGATTTGTGCAAAGTGATATGACCTGTGTAAGAAGAAGATTGAATCAGCCATAGAATAAGAGCCAGAATAGAAAGATGGCGGAGAGCCTCTCTCTAGCCATGCTTTGCTTCCTTTTTCAACTTTAGTTACTCCAAATAATCCCTTATTAAATTTAAATGATTTACTCAATAAATTTAAATTTTTCTACTTAAAAATTTTTTTTATTAAAAAAAGAATAATGAATTCTCTCTTATGCATTAATGAAATTTATAATCACATAAGTTTTACTAATACACTTAAATTATTCAAAGATAAAAGTTGTTTATACATGAAAGGACCCCGGAGTTCTCCTTTTAGAACCCAAATGGAGCCCTCCCAACGACTCCATAATAGCCCTCCAATCGATATCTGACTCAATTGAAGGATTTTTACAAATTAAAAGTGCAAAAAATAGTGGGAAATTTTTTTATCATTTTATTGAAAATTTCGGCAACATAACAACTACTTTTATTAGATTCCCAAATTTTGAAAACCTGCATAACATTTTAAAACACTTCTAATATTTCATATACCAACTCAACTTCTAGAATGAGACCTCAACTCCATATCACAAGCAATTAGAAAAATATAATTCTTAACATTTTAAAAAAACATCATTGAGGATCAAAGCCCTTATAGTTCATTAAACAAAAGATATTTACAATTCCACCAGTATTCCCAAGATCACACTTTTGAACTCTTTCCAAAATAATTTAAGACATATCATATATATAGCAAAAAAATAACACAAGCACAATAGCACCTGACGATACAACTAATCCTTTAGCGGTGTCTCAATTACTGCAACACCTGTACGTATACCTGGGGTAGTTTGTTTGAAAACATAAAAATAAAGGTGAGCTAAACAAGCTCATTGTATGTAATTAGTTTACTAAAAAGATTGAACTTTTTTTGGTTACAAGGGATAAAAGACAAAACAAAACACACTTTACTCTATCCAACACACCCTCTAAAAAGGTTGAGCTTTTCATAACAACATAACTCCAATATTCTCATACAATCATAAAACTCATGGTAAAGCATTTGCCATAATAATTTATTCATGCATCATCAAATATGATAATAACATGAATTTTTGTAAAACACAATTTCAATTTGTTTGAAATATTATTTCGAAATGCTTTTTCAAATTTAAGCTCATAATATAAAAGTTTCCATTTTCCATTTTCTTTAAACAATAAACAATGGTGACAATAAGTTATTTGAAAACTTTTATACTGAAAATAAGTCATCTACTAGAATTGGTACCATACAATGCCTCTCAAATTACTTTTAAAATAACTATATGGTACCCTAGGCATGAAGTCACAGAATTGGTTCTACGTCGCTTACCCGCGACTACTTAACCACTAGTTACAAAGCTGGTTTTGCATTGCTTACCTGTAATAGGTTAACCGCTATAAACTGGTAATTACGAGCTAGTTCTGCATCGCTTACCCATAATAAGTCACAAAGTTAGTTCTACATCGATTACTTGTGACAAACCTTTTGCACTCATAAATGTTCATTTCATGCTAAAGTGAAAAAAAAAACTTTTGCATAAAAATCAATTTAAACACACTCACAACTTGCTAGTTTCTATGTCACCACTTTGAAACCCTTTAGTTGGCTTTGTTTTCTGATCCAAAAACCTTATACAAATACATTCAACTCCTTAATACCTTTTCCAACCAAATACATCATAAACCAAGTCAACATCATTACTTTCCACATACACTCCACATATTAGTTTTTCTCTAACTAATAACATAACACTTCATTTAATCATTCCAATATCACAGATACACTTAATGACCATCCTTAACCATATTCATATGGTCATTATATCATAACCATACTTTTATACCAAAAATGCCTTTAAGGCTAAACATAACATATTTTACACTAAACTTTTCCAATTCAATTACATTTGATTTCTAATACTTAAAAGCAATCCAAATTCACTTCTATGATATTTAATACACACATTTTAGCCATAAATTTTCATTAACAAATTTTTTACAAAATCATGAACCCTAGGTCAAATTTCAACCAAAACCAATTCCATATCAATTCTTTTTCATTTCTTTACTTCGTTAGCATCAAAATCATGATATGAACATCATAAAACATCAAAGTAGAATTTTGGATCATAATACATTAAAAAACCCTAACCATGGCTAAAAACTAATCCAATCGTTTCCATGGTTTTTCTACCATTCTTTCATCAATAAACCAACTTCCTGATGCCATTCATTACTCTTAAATCATCAAATAACAATATAAAACACTTTAGGCAATAGATCTCACCTTTGAGCAAGTTTAACCAAAGCTCCATATGTTAGATTTATTGATTTTTCTTCTCCTAATTGCTTCCAATGCAATCAAACCTTGATATTACATCAAAAGGGTGCAATTTATACTATCAAAACCAAATCAACATTATAACACAACAAACCCAAATTTTCACCAAAACTAATAAGCGTAACTATCCATTTTCTTATTCTTCTTCACTTGGATGACTATGGAACATTATGGGATACTTGATTGGAGCTAGAAGAGCATGAAAAATGCTTTGGATCACTTCTCCATGGCCATAGCTGAACCTTTCTTCTCCTTTCTCTTTTCTTTTTTCTCTCTCTTCCTTCCTTTCTCTCATCAATGTTCGGAACTCACCTTTCTCTCTCTTCTTTTGTTCTTATTTTTCAACTCTCTCTCCATTCATTCTCATGGATATGTTAAAAGAATGAAGGAAAATGTCTTAAGTTTTGCTTTGTACTCATTTAATGGATTCCACATGTCACCTTCATATTGGTTCTCTTTTAATGATTCATCAATCCACTAACTTCTTGTAAAGTTACCAAATTACCCTTTAATGAATACAAAAAGACTAAATTGTCCTTTAATGAATACAAAAAGATCAAGTTGCCTTTTAATGCATTTAATTCACCAACTAACTAAATCTCGAAAATATTCCACAATCATCTTATCATCAAATTGACCAAGAAATACTCAAATTAGGGTCAATACTTATTAATTGGATGCTTTAAAATTTTTTTGAATGGGTTTAAAATCCATAATACCCATTATTTTCCAAAAAGTGCATTTTAAGTCTTAAACTTTCGAAATTCCTAAATTCCATCATATCATAATTATTTTTGATCCATTTTAGTATCATTAAACTCTAATACCTATTTCATAGATTTTCAATTCGTTTTTAATTTTCGTGTTGGGTCCCCAAAATCACTATTCCAACGAAAATCAATATTCATTTGAAAATACTACTCAGTGAAATCTTTAGAATTTCTTTTAAAAGTGTCACCTAAATCCTCAAAGCACATTTCAGGGCTTTTTAAAGCTTGTTTGGACTCATTTCGTAGCTTTTTAGAGTTTTGGAAAATTTTTTGAGAAATTTCCGATCGAATCCAGAACTATCTCTGGTC
This sequence comes from Erythroxylum shatona, assembly GCA_027568895.1. Lineage (NCBI taxonomy): Eukaryota > Viridiplantae > Streptophyta > Magnoliopsida > Malpighiales > Erythroxylaceae > Erythroxylum > Erythroxylum shatona. The sequence continues at coordinate 14,455,676 of JAOSBK010000004.1, forward strand.
TATCCATGATCTCCATTAAAACCTTTATAATACATTTAAATTTTTAAATTACTCTAGTATACCATAAATATAGCATACTCTATAAAATGCATGTACAACACTTTACACAGTACAATAATCGAACTAGGATATTACAATACATTAAAGATTTAAAATTAATTTATTGTTCAAATAAAAATTTCCCCATGTTTTAAGTTTATAAATCATTTTTTAGGTATTTTAAATATGTACTAGTTATTTCATATTCTAAAAAATATGTTGTTTAATTTTTAATAAGTTCAGATATATTTTATTTTTATTTTAAAAAACAAGTTTTTTTAGTTTGATCAATTTTTAAATTTTATTTTTATTTCTCTTGTAATTTTTCTCTTTTTATCATTACCTTTTCTATATTTATCCTTACCATTATTTTCTTTCTCCTTTTCATCATCTATCTCATTTTTACTCATATATATTTTGTTTTGAGAATGTTTTTAACTATTTTCTATATTTTCATATAAAAATTAAGGAAAAACAAGAAAGACTAAAAAATGTTTTTATTCATAACCTACATATGAAATCATTGTATTTGACATTATACCTTTTATATAATAAATGTATAAGAAAAAATATTTTAGTCCTCAAACTTTTATATAAGGTATATTTAAATTTTTGAACTAAAATTTTGATCAAATTGACCTAAAGTATTTTCAAAATAGTATTCAGATCTTATTTTTGTCACTACTTGAGAAGTATAAAACATGTTTTTGTGTCTTAATATATGGAAAGTTTAAATATTTGTTGTTGGTAGAATTACAATGATGTCTTTCATTATGTTTTAACTAAAACAAAAAACATAAAATGTACTTGATCATTAAAAAAAAACATAAAAAACATAAAATTATCAAGGACTGATCCTTATGGAAGTAAAATAAACTTAACAACCCACCAACAAATATCTATCAGAAATCGAGAGAAGTTTTATGTTTAAAGAAGATAAAACACATTTCATTCTTCTCTTATTTGAACTTTACATTGAACTCACCTTTTATAGTTTTAAGGGGCTACTATAAATAGTAACTAGCTAAAAATACAATTAAGTATTATCCACGTATTTCTTCCTTTAATAATAAACACTAATCTATTAAAGGAAAATAGTTTATAACCACTAATCTAACAAAAGAAAGTGATTAATAACCACTAATCTTAAAATGAATATAAACCATTCATTTTAAATAATTAAATAATTATTAATTATATTAATTATGATCTCCTGATCACTACTCCCTTTTTTAGAGGAATCCATCTCCTGATGGATCTCAAAATGAAAGATGCGGGAACGTGGATTTTCCCATTTCTTTAGTGAACCACTTCGTTGCACTAGGTTTTTGCCCTTTCCTTCCAATATGAAATGCTTCTCGCACACCCCTGCGTGTTTCTATAACTCTCTTTTCAAGGATGGTGTCTTCTAGTACTGGAGTTTCATCAGGAATACTCAAATCTGCTACTGAAGGTATGATTTCACCTGGTTCATCATCCAACATTGATGTTCAAAAATCTTAAGCTTTTCGACATTAACCACAGAGTACATCTCCATATAACTTGGTAACTCTAGTTGACATGCATTATCACCAATGTTTTTGATGTGTTGTATAAAACACATCCTTTCATAAAACGCGCCACGTCTTGCTACAGCCGAGGCCAATAGACATAGCGTTGTAGGTTTTGTATTGTCTTGTTAATGATCTACCACCTTTGAAGTATGAGCTTCTCATGTCCATTGTATATGATTTGCTTCTTTAGGAACACAAAGTTGTGACCCTTTGTAAAGTAATCCATCTTGCAATGCAAACTCCAATGGTTTCTGCATTTTTGCAGCTGAAATTGCATCATAATAATCAGGGTCATGATCATACAAGTTCACATATTCATCAAGTAAACTTGGTTGTATCTACATCATAACAGACAAACAAAGTATTGTTAATGGTGGTCGAGATAACATATCAGCTAGTTTGTTTTGGACTCACTTCTTGTACTTAATTACCAAATTGACTTGTTGTAGGTAGGTCATCCACTTCATATGACGATCCTATTGTAACTTGGATTGGGTTTGAAGATATTAAAGGGGTCGATGATCTGTAAAAACTATCGTTTCCTTGCCTAGAATATACACGTGCCAATGCTTTACAGGTTGGTGTAAGCCAAGTAACTCCTTATCATAAGTCGAATAGTTCCTTTGAGATCCCTGAAATAATTCTAAATGGTAAGTAACAAGTCTTCCTTCTTGCATTAGAATAACACCCAATGCATATCCAGATGCATCAGCCTCGAGCTCAAAAGGCTTTTGTAAGCTTAGCAAGGTTAGAACAAGCGCCTCGCGTATCTTCCTCTTTAAAAGACGAAACATGTCCTCATGTTTCTGAGTCTAAATGAAATGTCGATTTGCCTTTGTAAATTCATGTAAAGGACTAGCAATGACTGAAAACTTTCGAATGAAATTCCGGACATACTGACAAGCTCCCATAAAGCTGTATACTTCAGTAACATTTTTGGGATGCGACCACTCACTTATGGCTTTCACCTTTGCTGGGTCAATCTTTAATTCTCCATTGCCCACTATGAAACCAAGGTATAATAAGAATTTATGTCCAAAATCACACTTCTTTTTATTGAGGTAGAGTTGATGTTTGTGGAGCAACTCAAATACCTTTCTCAAATGTTCTAGGTGCTCCTCCCAAGTACGACTATAAATCAAAATGTCATCGAGATAAACAATGACAAATTGATCTATGAAAGGTCGTAAGATAGCATTCATTAACCGCATAAATGTGGTTGGAGCATTACATAGTCCAAATGGCATAATAAGCCATTCAAACAATCCTTGCCTTGTCTTGAATGCGGTCTTCTAAGAATCACCTTCTTGAATTCACACTTGATGATAACCTGACTTCAAATCCAATTTTTTGAAATATTTGGCATGCTTCAATTGATCTAAAATATCATCTATTCTTGGGAGAGGATATCGATTCTTTACTGTGATCTTATTTAGAGCACGATAATCGATACACATACGCCAACCACCATCCTTCTTAGGAACAAGAACAATTGGTAAACCGCAAGGAGAATTGTTTGGTTTGATAACACCATTTTTAAACAATTCTAAAACTCCCTTCTTTATTTCTCCATTCTCTAACACAGAATAGCGATACATGCTCAAATTTGAAAGTGTTGAATCTGAGATAAGTTATATCTCATGTTCCACTTCTCATTGTGGTGGTAAACCTTGTCCTTCAAAAAATAAGTTTTGAAATTCTTCACATAATTTCGTTAACTCATTTTCCATACTGTCTTTAGATGGGGTGGCGATAGCCACATGAGTTTGATCAACTTTGTGTTGTTCTTCATTAGAAGATCGTATAAATAGTAATATGAACTTCTTTGATGCATTAATCATCCGTTTGGCTTGACAAGCGGTGGTTAAATTAGTAACTTGCTTTACTTTTTCACCAGAGAAGAGATATTTTCTTCCTTCTTTAGTGAATTGAAATCTTTGGGCTCAACGATAATAAATGGCATCTCGATCCCATAAATAAGGGCTTCCAAGTATCACCTAGCATATTGTCAAGAGGAACAACATCACATGTTACCTCATCAATGAATTTGCTAGTGATAGCAAATTGAAATGTGCATTGTTGATTGACTTGAAGCCCAACGTCTTTGTGGATCCAACCCAATGGATATGGTTTAGGATAAGCAGTTGTTGACAATCTTAACTTTTGAACTAATTGCTTGGAGATGAGATTCATTTGGCTTCCAGTGTCCACAATCACACTGATCACCTCCTGCTTTACATGGATTTTTAGAACAAATAAGTCTTCTCGTTCATCAGGTTTGGTTAGCAACTCGAATCTCCCATCTTTTGATCTTGTCATCAAAGATAGTCTTGGATCTGTTTCTTCAACTTGATTAATTACCAATGGTTTATCGTCATTGATAGTGGTTGCCACCATCTTAACCTTTTGTCCCCCCTTCGAGAACAATTATGGGTGTAGCTTCCAACACTTCTCCTTTGTATGCTCCTCAATCTTACAATGATCACAATACTTCTTCACTTGCGAAGTTGATGTTTTCTTCTTTAGATTTTTCTGTTTTGATGAGCTTGATCCAAACCCATCAAAAGATTTTTCATTACGACCATTTTTCTTCTCAATGGTCATAGCTATGGTGCTTACGCTAGATAAGTTGTGTGGTCAATAAAGCGATATCTTTGTATTTATATAGGGTGATAACCCTGAGCAATAGTTCATGAAAGTTTCACGTGTCTCTATTGAAACTCCCAATGCCACTGCTAAACGTCTGAACTCAGTGGTATATTTTTGCACAGATTGATCTCGCTTTTGGCGTAGATTATGCCATCGTCTCCATCGCTCCTCTAGATGACCCAGAGGATAAAATTCCTTTCTGATAAGAGTAAGAAAATCGGTCCATCCGATATCCTCTTCCTCATTAAAATAAGAATTCCACCAAGCCAATGCATGGCTTGTCATTTTCAATTTTGTGAAAGAAACCTTTTCTTTACTATTGTATTGGTACAAAGTAAAATAGGTTTCTAATTGATTAATCCAGGAGTCTAATTTCTCTGCATTAATCATTCCATCATAAGATGGAATATCAATCTTTGCCTCAATTTTAAAAGTTCTAAATGGTCTATCCTCATCATCTTGACGTGAGGAATCTCTCTTATTTTGTGAATTGGGTCCAGGACTCTTAATCGTTCCCATAGATACCCTGTCAGAATCTTCTCCATTTTGATCCACTATCCACATGATCACTTTAGTCATCTGATCTGACAACATAGCCATTTGCTTGGCTAGGTCAGAAATAGTTGGTTCTAGCGATGTAGGATCAGAATTCATTGCTTTCCTTGAGGGTCGGCGATGAATGTTTAGAATGGAAAATGGTTCTCCTGACTGTTTATATTCATTTCTTGTATTCACCATACACAGGTAAGATCTGTGGTCTGATACCATTTTGATCCGTATAGGAGTAAAATAAACTTTACAACTCACCAACAAAAATTTATCAGAAATCGATAGAAGCTTTATGTTTGAAGAAGATAAAACACATTTCATTCTTCTCTGATTTGAACTTTACATTGAACTCACCTTTTATAGTTTTAAGAGACTACTATAAATAGCGACTAGCTAAAAATACAATTAAGTATTATCCACGTATTTCTTCCTTTAATAATAACCACTAATCTATTAAAGGAAAATAGTTTATAACCACTAATCTAATAAAAAAAGTGATTAATAACCACTAATGTTAAAATGAATATAAACCATTCATTTTAAATAATTACATAATTATTAATCATATTAATTATAATCTCCTGATCATTACTCCCCTTTTTAGAGGAATCCAGCTCCTGATGGATCTCAAAATGAAACATGAGGAAATGTGGATTTTCCCATTTCTTTAGTGAACCACTTCGCTGCACTAGGTTTTTGCCCTTTCCTTCCAATATGAAATGCTTCTCGTACACCCCTGCATGTAACCTTCTTTTCAAGGATGGTGTCATCCAATAGTGGAGTTTCATCAGGAATACTTAAATCTACTAGTAAAGGTATGATTTCATCTGGTTCATCGTCTAGCATTAATGATTTAAAAATCTTAAGCTTTTCAACATTGACCACAGAGTACATCTCCATATAACTTGGTAACTCCAGTTGACATACATTATCACCAATATTTTTGATGATCTTGAAATGTCCATAATGAATAGGTTTCAATTTCTTGCCTTCTCCTTTTAAACTTTCTGTTCCTAAGTGTAATCATACAAGATCTCCCACTTGAAAATCACCTTTCACCTTATGTCGGTCATGTCTAGCTTTATATTTTTGTTGAGTTTTCTGTAATTGCTTTTCCAATTCACCATGTACTTTTTGAATACATTCTAGGAACTTTTGAGGTTTCTCTGAACCAGTCTTGTGTAACACCCCATTCCCGCATGACCCGAACCCGACATCGATGGTGATATCCGAGTCCGTGCCCTGCGAGGGTGGCGTGTTACGTCACTCAGTCAAAACTCAGTATAAATTTTTTTTTGAAAACATAAGCATACACTATGCGGAAATCAATGACCACGGGGGCCCCTTTCATAATTACAAATTAATTCAGTCTATTGACTTTACAAAAATGACCTAATCATTTGTACACAAATTCAGAAAATACAATTTTACACAGAAGTTATCAGACACTAATGCAGACGTGAACTGATCCCGACCTCTTCTCTCACTCACAGGCGGTTGTTATACGCTCGTTGCCTAACGGGGTATTCTTCTGAGTCCTGAAAAATAATTGCTAATTTTGGGTGGGTTTTGCGAACTCAGTGAGTGAACATCATCGATGGTTCACCCAGTCACATAACACACTATTCATACATCTCACTTTAATTCATAGTGCACATTCACACTATTCATATTCGATATTTCTATTATGCAGATGTAATGCACATAAGACTCACTTTTCATTTATTATTTAGCTATGACCGAGTGCCTAAACTGTCCCATGTAGGGCGCATTAAAAACTGTCCCTTATCTATTTGGAGGATACAGGGCTCATTAAACGTTGAGCCGAAGGCTCTGAATCACTTATGAGCTCGAAGCTCATTTCCACTCGTTGAGCTTAAAGCTCTGATCGATGACGACTCTAGTCACAACAGTTCTTATATTTCATACACTTATGCCATGCAATGCATCAGTCACATCTACTCACTATCACACGTCATTGGACCGTAGTTCGGCATCAGAACACATTTATTTCACATAAGCATAAGGCATTTTGCCTTTCACTCAATCAAATATATGTAAGCAGATGCACATGAAATGCCCATGTGACACTTTCCAATTTATTACGGTGTTGTGACCGAGCGCCTGAACTGTCCCAATATGGGCACATTAATCGCTGAGCTCGAGGCTCTAAATCACTGTGGGGCTCGAGGCCCGAGTACAATCGTTGAGCTTTTAGCTCTCGGTGGCTGCTCCGGTCACAACTGTCATTATCTGGTTATGCATTCATGAATGAAATGCATATGCCACAATTAATCACATTATTATGCACGTATGCATATGTCACAATCAATCAGCCTATGAATGCCACAATCAACATTTATGTATCACAATTAATCACATGTATCCCAATTAGTCACATCATAGGCATATAGGTCGCAAATTCACATACAAGTAGCACTTCTATAACCAACTCCCCAGTACACAGTCATCGGACCTTCTGTCCGGAATTCACAATCACAGCAAATCTCAAACCCACCATTATTCACCACATTCAGCAATCAATTTATACAAAATAAAACAAAATAGAATAAAGGGTGAAATGAAACCATCTCGG
>JAOSBK010000004.1:14470669-14501359 GCA_027568895.1 Erythroxylum shatona
TATGTTGATGCAACCCTCATATCGTACCTTAGGGCATTGTCGCCCTACCTATATTTTATACCCCGAATAAATTCAATAGACCGTCATCACTTATTGTTTCAAGTCGTCTACTTTACAATTTCTCTAATTTTGCTTGTATAGAGGAAAAAAATGTATAGACACACTTGTATTATAGGTTCTATACTCCTTTATATATTTTAAAAAGGAATATGAGCATATACATACCTATGTTTTAGGTCGTGTACTCCTATATATTTGCTTCATCATATGACATAACCTTACCAATGTATCAAACTATATCTTTACATCATCTCTTCAAAGAAGAACATGTCTTAGTACACAACTATATGCCAAGCTATGTTCAATTAAGGATTTTAATTTACACACACACATATATATGATCCATACATAATTAAGATCACATCAATATTGAATACAACATTTATAAGTATATATGAATTTAAAAACAACTTCACCATGTTAGTTGATAATATAATTACTCTTCAACAATTGATTATAACATTTGTCTCCATCACTTATAGATACATTTAAATATAACAAAACCTATTGAAAATTTTATCGATCCTTGACAAATTACTCTAGTATAACACTAAAATTGTTAAGTTGAAATTCTTCAAATTTTCAATAAGTAGAGTTGCAAATACAGTTACAAATATTACAACACTTATTTTATAGTTAGTATTAACGTTTGCAATTTTCAATTTCACAAATTGTATATTTCAACATCACTTTAACTTTTGTTAATCCATCTTATTGTTTATGCATCTCCTTTATGCACTTACCATAATTATATATACCAATGTCTTTTTTAACCTCTTGTTCTCAACTTTCAACCTTTTATTGTTAGTAATAAAATAAATAATAGCATATTTCACCCTCACTCAAGTCTTCATCTACCCGTACAAAAAATTTACATCCATTTTCCTATAAGTATATAATAAAAAATTTATTCTTATTAAAATAACAACTGCTTAAATTTCAATAACTTATCTACCTTATAATTTAGGTATTTGTAAAATCTTCTTTTGGGATTATCATTGGTCCAAGAATTCATCATAAGGCCTGAACTTCTGCATCAATAAATAAAAAAGCTCAATTAGGTGCTTTTGAATGCCCCTACTTCTATTGATTTAAAAGATTTACTATCTATTATTTTTATCAAATAGATATACTAACCAAGTATCCAATATAAGTGATTCTATGACATAATAGTATAATACACAAAAATACAGATGAAATAAAAGATGAGAACGGACTTTAAATAAGAATTCAAAATTCCTTTTCAATATAATTGTTCATCAATAACAAGAAAGTGCTGAATTTAATGGAATGTATAGAGGATTTTGTTAAATAACCTTTTATAAAAGCAAACCTAAGTTTACAAAATCTAGATGAATGCATCAAATTTTACTAAAATAGAATAATGCTTAAACCCTGAGATTTTGAAACTGTTGATGAAATTCTTCAACCTTGTGAAATTGAAATTTTAATTGTTGCAATCAATTACCTAGCTTCAATGTTGCTAGTAAAGACTCCTAAAGTATCAATCTTATGAATGAAAGTGCACAAGCTCCAAAAATATTTCAAATTCTGTAAGACTATCAAAGAAAATTAGGTTAAATTTAACTCCTTCAAGTTGTATTAAATTTGCCACACTCCTTTGAGCTAGTTTTCAACCATGATTTCTAATGAGAAGCATACTATAGTGTTTGAAGCTTTTACTAGTTTAATGATTATAACATTTACCATCACCAAATTGTCCATCCAATGGCTTTTTTCTAATAAGAGCATATTATAGTGTTTGAAGCTTTTACTAGTTTAACAATTATAACATGTACCACCACCAAATTATCCATCCAATAACCATTTCTATAGAGTTTATAAACTAATAGAAGGTGTGTATTGGTCACTTTCAATTGGTGATGAAAATAAAATTTAAACACCACTTTCTCAAAAGATTGAAGGTGATTTAGCAAAAAAAAATTGTTTAGAAACTTAAGTATACTTAAAGTTAGAAAACCAAAAACAAATTTGTTTTCTTATTTGAACATTGAAAAGTAGGTAAATTAAATGAGTGACATTAGTGATGAAATCGACATATTTAGTATAAATTGACATATAAAAATACAATGAGGTGAAAACGTAAATTCAATTAAAAAAAACCATAGATAAAGTGAAAGATTAGTGGTTGAAATTATGTAATAAGTAAAATATAAAACTTCACCATTTATAATTGAGGTTATATAATAATTATGTTTAATAATACAAAAGTATAATAATTCAATAAAAATCTCACTAAACGTCGACTTTGGGGAGGTCTAATAGTATGCAGTCTTACCTCTAACTAGTAAAGGGACTATTTCTGAATAACCCCACATGAAAATAAAAAATATAATAATAATAATAATAACAACAACAACATCCTCAACAACAACATTAACAACAACAACAACAACAATAAGAACAAGAACAATAACAACAACAATAACAACAATAGCAATAACAACAACAACAATAACAACAACGACGACGACGACGATCACGACAACAACAACAATAATAATAATAATAAGGCTAAGTAGGAAAAAAGAGAAAAAGCATAAGTTAAATCCTTACGAGGTAAGTACTATATAATAAAAAGTTTAGGCAACACACGAGAGGAATGTTACAAGACCTATGAGAATGACAAAGATCTCTTTAGGAGAGATCCTTTCTCTGTATCCTAGTATGCTAAAGTCTTCTCGTATCTTCTCACTGGAGCATCTGGGTATCTCCTTTTAACTAATATTTTGTGTTTTGTATCATACCAGTCGATACCAGTCAAATAATGGTATGAAACTTGATTTAATGGTACTTGTCGTCAATATTGGCTAATATTTAAATTACTGATTGAATACTTTTCTCTCTCTTATATTTCTCTCTCACTTAGTCACTCACTCTCTCAATTCTCCACTTTGACGGTGACTCTCCTCTCCCTCTCTGATGTCTCTCTTATTTCCTTTTTTCCTCACAGTCACAGACTTCTATCTCCACTCTCCTTAGCGCACCACATCACCATCAGCCACCCACTGCCAAACCAGTCTTCAGCCATCTCTTCCAACTATCCACTATCGTGCTCAATGCATGTACAATGTAGAGTACAACAGAATCTGCAAATTTGGAATTTCAATTTTTAGATCCATATCCAAACCCAACCTGACCTAACCCAATCCAACCCAAATTGAACTGAACCAACCCAAATTTTAATTGCATTTTCTTTTTTTTTTTAGGTGTATTTCTTCTCTAAATAGCAATTGCATTATATTTGCTTATGTATGTATGTTTTATGATGGTTGGAACTGTTTATATGATTTGGGAAATTTGGGTTTGAAAGTTAGAATTATTTGTGCAAGTTAGTTCAATTTCAATGTAATTTAGACATTTTCAATTTATGAAGAAAATTAATGCATTGGAAAATTTGGATTTCAAATTTGGAATTATTTGTATGAGTTGGTTTGATGTCAATATAATTTAGACATTGTCAATTTATGACAAAAATTAATGCATTGGAAAATTTGGGTAAGAAACTAGGAATGTTGATTAAAATTGGTAAATAAAAGATTGTTAAAACAAAGTTGGGAATTAGGATTTTAGTAACAATATTGATTAAAATTAGATAAGAAAACAAACTAATTATAAGCATTATAAATTAAATTGTATAAATAAACAAAATTTATTAGTTTATAGTTAAATTATGAGATTACATAAAGTAAGTTGTAAACTTATAGTTGTGAGTTACGGTTGAAGTTGAATATATTATAGTTGTGAGTGTATGTCTTTAGTTTATGGATGAATAATGTAATTATATAAAATGAAATATATTATATAACATGTATATGTGTATTTTGTAATTGTGTTTGTTGAATATTTGAATTGTTGGTTTTTAACTTATTGGTAAATTGTGTTGGATGAAATTGAATTGTGTAAAATGCAATCATACAAAATGAAATATATTATATAATATGGACATGTGTATTATGTAATTGTGTATGTTGAATACTTGAATTATTGGTTTTTGACTTATTGGTGAATTGTGTTGGATTAAATTGAATTGTGTATGAAATAATCATACAAAATGAGTTATATTATATTATATGGAAGTATATATTGTGTAATTATGTACGTTTAATACTTGAATTACTGATTTTTGAATTATTGGTGAATTGTGTATGATATAATCATACAAAATGAATTATATTATATGTGTATTGTGTAATTAGTATGTTGAATACATGAATTGTTAGTTTTTGACTTATTGGTGAATTGTGTTGGATGGAATTGAAATGCCTATGATGTAATCATACAAAACAAGTTATATTATATAAGATGTATATATGTATTGTGTAATTGTGTATGCTAAACACTTGAATTTTAGTTTTTGACTTATCGGTGAATTATGTTGGATGAAATTGAATTGTGTATGATGTAATCATACAAAATGAGTTATTATTATATAAGAAGTATATGTGTATTGTGTAATTAGTATGTTGAATACTTGAATTGTTGGTTTTTGACTTATTGGTGAATTGTGTTAGATAAAATTGAATTGCACATGGTGTAATCATACAAAATGGGTTATATTATATAAGATGTGTATATGTATTATGCAATTGTGTCTGTTGAATACTTAAATTATTGGCTTTTGACTTATAGGTGAATTATGTTGGATGAAATTGAATTGTGTATAATGTAGTTATACAAAATGAGTTATATTATATAACAAGTATATATTTATTGTGTAATTGTGTTAGTTTGAACTTTTAAGTTAAACAATACATATTTTGTGACAGTAGCCGATAATGAAATTATATGTTCTTTATTTTAATATATATCTTCAGTTATTTTTACAAATAAATTGAAGGAAGTTCAAGTACTCTTGATAATTCAACCACTTCAGGAAGATAAGATGATCCAACTTGAGGTCATGCTGCATTGATCCCTGGTATAACGAATCATAATATTTGCTTTTTTCGTAACAAGCATTTAAAAGGTGGAGGAATCACCAGATTAAAGAAGCATTTAGCTAGGGTTAAAGAGACGTGTAACCTTGTAAAAAGGTGAGTCATGATGTGAAATGACAAATGAAGACTTACTTGAAGAGTATCAGCAGGAGAAAGATATAAAGGAGAGATTGAATTATGAAATTTGTAGTGGAAGTTTGTTTATTGGTGTTCAGGGTGATAGTGAAAATGTTGAAGGTGGTAGTGTTCCTACCCACCAAGAAGTGAATGTTGCATCTGTACCTAATGTTAGGAAAAAGAAAAAGACAGGTGTCGAAATTTTTTTATACCACGAGTAACTCCTTAAGCTTAGCCTTCAATTTGTAGTGCCTTGCAATCAAAAGAAGTAAGTCATAATGTAGATATGGAAATCGCTAAATGGTGATGTGATTAGGTATGGCATTCAATGCTTCCCGATCTTATTATTAACAACCTATGGTGGATGTTATAGCCTCTTATGATCCATGATACAAACCTCCTTCTATTGATAACTATAGAGGTAAATTTTTAAGTAGCTCTGTTTATGAAATTAAAAGTTATTTGGATGAAAGAAGAATGACTTCGGCTACTTATATGTGTTCAATCATGTGTAATGGTTAGACAAATAGGAGATATGAGCCTGTTATCAATTTTTTGGTTTATTCTATAAAGGGCTCAATGTTTTGGTCGATTTATGTAGTTAGCCTTATTAGGAATGCTAATACTTTATTTGAAATATTCGATGAAATTGTGAATGAAGTATAGCCATAAAATATTGTTCAATTTATTATTAACAATGATTATGCTTATAAAGTGGCTAGAAGAAGATTACAAAGCAAGTATAATTCTTTTTTTTTTGGACTCCCTATACTGTACATTGTATTGAATCAATGCTAGAAAATACAAGGGATGTTAGGTATTTTCTTATAATTGACGAGAATGTGTAGAAAGCAAAAAAGTGATCAAGTTCATCTATAATCATACGTGGGTCTTGAATTTAATGAGAGAGGATTTCACCAATTGTAGGAATTTGTTTTTTCCTACTATTACAAGATTTGCAATAAATTTCTTATCACTTCTATGTTTTATTATGATAAAGAAAGAGTTGAGACAAGTGTTTACAAATAATAAGTAAGTTGCATTTCAGCGTGTTAGGTCTAATGTTGGATTGGAAGTTTCCAAAATTATACTTGAAGATCCTAAATTTTGGCTCCAATGTTAATTTGTCATTCAAATTTGTGAGTCTTTACTGATGGTCCTTCATCTAGCTGATAGTGATGAAAAGGCAACAATGAATTATTTTTATGATGTCATAGAGAGGGCAAAGGAAGCAGTCAAGACTAATATAAAAAATAAGTCTTCTTTATACACATCTTATCTTGCATTCATCAATAAGAAATCGAAAAGGCAACTTTACTTTCTGTTGTTTGCAACTAGGGCTTTTTTTGAATCCTAGTGTCTATTTCAGATCAGGGTTTTACAAAGAAAGTTGAAGTTAATAAGGGAAAGATATTAACTATTACAACAATTGTTACTTATGAGATGATGTAAGATCTCCTAAGCTCACTAATAAAGATTTATATAGAGGCTTTTGGAGATTTTGGGATGCCAATTGTTAATCGTCAAAGAGCAAAACTTAATCAAGGTATATTTTTTTCACTTTTGTTACTTGTTGAAAATTAATCATCACTTTATTTTGTTTATAACGGTACTTTTGTTTTACATCTTACAATTTTTAGGTGGGATCAATTTGAAAATGGTGCTTTAGAATTGCAAAGGTTTGTAATTCAAATTTTAAGTCAATGTATGAATCCAACAGGTTGTGAAAGGAATTAGAGCACATTTGAATTCATCTATTCCAAGAAAAGGAATATATTGGAGCATAAAAGATTGAATGACTTGGTGTTTGTTCAATACAATTTAAAGCTTTGGGAAAGGCATGTTATTATCGTTATTAAATTAGATATAACTTCTTATATTTTTTAATAATTTAATCTATTATTTACTAGGACTCTTAATGGAATAAGTAATTCAGTAGATTAAATTTGCATTGATAATATCAATCTTTTAGCAGATTGGGTTTTTGAGGAACCGGTTTTGATAGATGAAAGTGACTTGGAAGATAATCTTACATGGAAAAATATTGATTTGTCATTTAGTGCAATAAATTTGAATGATGTTGATGATGAGGCTCTTCTTAACGATGATGATTTGGTACTAAATGAAAATTGGGATCAATGTAGTTTATAGTGGGTATCTCGTATCTGATTAAATGAAATTATAGGATTTTGTTTTTCCTCTTCTTTTAATTTTACTTATATTTGATGTATATGTTAAATTATATATATGCAATGTAATTGTAAATAGTTTTATTTCAAATTTTACTTTCGGCATGAACTCTTATTGTACGTTGTAATTATTAGAAAGTAACATATATTTATTGTTCTTTTTATTTGATTTTTTGATGTAATTATTATTTATTATACGATGAAATTGTAATATTTTAAATACTTTGTATTGTTCTTAATTTTATATTTGTATGATGATTAAATGATATTTTTATATTAATTGTGGTTATTATTTATATGTGAAATAAGTGAAAATTAATTTTAATAAAAATAACTAAATTGTTGTTATTTTAAATTTCTATGATTAGACATAACATTTTGTCACACCGTCCAGCTCTGGTTGGAAGCTTCGTTTTTTTTTTTACTTCTAGTGACTGCACTTTACTACAAAGATTACCCTTTTTTTGCTTCCGGTGACTGCTTTTTCCCATAAAGTTTTCTATAGTGTTTCTCCCACCTCACGCCTCGCCGATCTAAGATGCGAGACCCACATCGTCGTGGGTCACTAGTAAAACTTCTATACCACTTTTTGTTTCCCCTTAGTTTGATGGACTTTCATTAGCTAATACACAAAAGACATAACATTTTGTCACACCGTCCAGCTCCGATTAGAAGCTTCATTTTTTTTTTGGCTTCTGGTGACTGCACTTTATTACAAAGATTACCCTTTTTTTTGCTTCCGATGACTGCACTTTCCCGCAAAGTTTTCTTGTGTTTTTTTAACTTCCAATGACTGCACTCTCCCACAAACTTTTTTGTTTTTGGTGATTGCACTTGCCTACAAAGTTTACCTTTTCTTTTTGTTGCCGGTGACTGCAATTTCTGACAAAGATTGCTCTTTTTTTTATTTTTGATGACTACATTTCCCACAAAGCTTACTTTCTTTTTTTTTCCCAATGACTGCACTTCCCCACAAAGTTTTTTTCGATGACTGCACTTTCCTATAAAGCTTACCTTTTTTACAGGGATTGCACTTTCCCACAATGGTTACTTGCTTTTTTATTGTTTCCGGTGACTGAACTTTCCCACAAACCTATGTCACATAATGCTTTGATGGACTCCATGTACTCGAGCCAAAGCTCTGTGAACCTTTCTTCTTCTGTTATGGGTGTTTCTAATAGTGTCAATGCCAACAGTGTTGTTGACGATTGGTTTGAGTCATCGGCAGCTCAAAAAGCGGCCTCTGAACGCCGGCATGTGGAGAAGAGGAAGGACAAGATGTCAACTAACAACTTCAGTGACAGGGTATGTGTTTTACCCTTTCTCCAGCTACTCTCTGTGGTCCTTTAAGTGAAAATAAGCACCTATTATTATTATTATCCTTGTATTGAGTTTCTTTTAGTAGTAGTTTCATCATTATCATTATCATTTATTATTATTATTACTACTATTTTTTAGTCTTATTATTGTTATTTATTATTATTATTATTATCCTTATGTATTTGTGGTAATTTTATTTACTTAAATATTTTGTGTGTCATGTTTTTCTTACTTATTTACACGTTTAACCTGCAACACTATTTTCCTTGTCACATCTGCATGTGAGTCTATAGGAAACAACTTCTCTACTATATAGGAGTAAGGTTGAGTACTAACAAACCTCTCCAGACTCCGTTTCACTGCAGGACTTCAGACTGAGTGTGATGATGATGATAATGATGGTTGAAGTAAATTTATAAAGTATATAGTATAATATACAAATTGACTATTTTGCAATTTAAAAAATTAAGGATTATTTCCTAAATTTAAAATTTTTCCCAAAACAGTATCCATTATTGATCGATATTGGATTTGGTCAGTACTATTATCAGTATGGTATTCATAACATTGCTCCTAATATGTCCAAGCTACCTAAGCCTTGTCTCTCTTAGCTTTTCACTAATAATAACCACCTTTAATTTGTCTCTTATCATTACATTCCTAACCTTCTATGTTTTAGTAAGGTTGCACATCCAACAAAACATCCCCATTTTTGTTACCATTAGCTTATAATGATGCACCAATCCGATGGGCCAATGTTTTGTCCATAGAGCATGGACAACCTAATCGCTAAACAATATAATTTACCTGTAAGCTTGAGTGGTATCTTTTTGTCATATAAAACTCCTGATACGCTTCTTTATTTAACCTACCCTGATCTAATCTGGTGAATTAAGTCTTCATCAATGTCTCTATTACTTTGGATGATAAATCATAGATACTTAAAACAATCATTTTGTGGTATAACTTTTGGACCAATCTTTACCTCCATATTTATGCCTCGAAAAGTCTCAAGAAGTTACACTCTACATACTTATTGTCCTACTTAATCTAAAGCCCTTCAACCTAACTTATCCCTCCAAAATTCAAACTCGACATTGACACTCTCTTTTAACTCATCCTTTAAAACAATGTCATTAGTAAATAACATACACCAAGACATGTCCCCTTGGATATTCATAATGAGTCATCAATCATCATTGCAAACAAAAGGGACTCAAAGAGGATCCTTAGTGTAACCCAATATCGATAGAAAAATATTTTGTATCTCCTCCTATCATCCTTACTCAAATTTTTACACCTTCATACATATCCTTAATAACCCATATATAAGTCATTGGGACTTCCTTAACTTTCAAACAACTCCATATGATTTCGCTATGTACCCTATCATACGCTTTCTCTAAATTAATAAAAAACATGTGTAGGTTATGCTCTCATTTCCTCTAATATTTCATTAATCTTCTAAGGAGTTGTAAAGCTTCAGTTGTGGACTTTCCTGACATGAAGCTAAACTAGTTTTTTGAGATAGAAACATCATTTCTTACTCTCTTCTCAATCAGCTTCTCCAATAACTTCATGACATGACTAAGTAATTTAATGCCTCTATAGTTGTTACAGTATGTCCCCTTTGCTCTTGTATAAAGGTATTAATATACTAAATATCCACTCATATGATGTTTTGACAGACCTAAGGATCATATTAAAAAGCTTAGCTAGCTAAATAAGACCGTCTTTAGTTAGGCCCTTCCATACCTCCATGGATATCTCATCAGGCCCTACTACCCTTCCACTCTTCATCTTCCTTAACATTTCTTTTAATTTGTTTGTAATCTGTTAGCAACAAATGAAGTTATGAAACCTCTCTAACGTGTTAAGGTCACCTAAATAGATATTATCCTCTACACCTACATTAAAAAGGCTACAGAAATATCTTTACCATTGTCTCATCGTTTCATTTTCAACTACAAACACTCGCCCTACTTCGTCCTTTATACAGCGAACTTGGTCTAAGTCTCTTTCTTTTTGTTCCTAGTTCTCGCCAACTTAAAAATATCCTTTTCTCCATCTTTAATATCCATTCGTTGGTCTAATTTCATGTAAGCTCTACTTTTAACTTATGAGAGTATCTTCTTTGCCTCTTTCTTTGTTAGTCTATAACTCTCTCTATTACCTACTCTTTCCACCTTTGTGGTACCATCTAGTAGAACTTTATAGGCATTCATCTTAATCTTAACTTTTTCTTGTACATCTTCATTCCATCACTAAGACTCCCTCTTACTACCCTAAGCCTTTTAGAAACACCCAAGGTCTCTATAGTAGTATTCCCTAAAAGAGTTGCAACTCTCTATCACATCTAGTTATCATCTCCTACCAATTTCCGTTCTTCTCCATAAAAATTTATCCTTAAATGGTTTCACTGTATCCCTTTTTAAATTCCATCATTTGACTCTAATACACCTCCTAGGACTTTTGTTCTTCCTCCCTTTAATAATAAGATCTAAAACTAACAATCTATAATGATTTGACAAGCAAGCATTAGGTATCACCTTGCACTCCTTACAACTAAATCGATCACTCCATTTTATAAGAAAGTAGTTAATTTGAATTTTTGTGGTTCTGTTCTTAAAATTCATTGTGTGCTCCTCGTTTTTATTGAAAAAAGAGTTGGCTATCACTAACTTAAATGTTTTCGAAAAATCCAATAAAGTAGTCCCACTACTATTCCTTTCACTGTACCTGAAACCCCATGAGTCTATAATTATTGATCTGAGGTTGCTTTTATATTAACAATAACTCTCTCATTAGGGGGACTATGCTAAATCATCTCATCTAGCTCTTCCCAGAATGGGTGCTTAAGTTGTTTGTCTAACCCTACTTGAGGTGCATAAGTGCACTCCACATTTAAAATGCACCCTTCACCACAATCTTTAAGGACGTAATCATATCATTAGTCTTTTCTACCTCCAAAGCATGACGTATGAGTTCCTTAACAACCAAGATGCCTATCTCATTCTATCATCTCGAACACCCTAAACACCAAAGTTTAAACCCATTAATCTCTTTTATTTTATCCCCATTCACCTTGTTTCCTAGATGCACGTTATATGAATTTTTCATTTGCCTAAAGTCTTTACCAATTTAAAGACTTCCCTGTAAGGTTCCTGATGTTCCAAGAACCTATTCATAATCTGTTAATATCTTTTCTTCATCTAGACCCCAAAACTCACCAAAGGACTAGCCCTTGTTATATCATTAGAAGTCTAATCTACCAATCCTACCTTAATACCCAATACAAGTTAAAGAATACAAACCTAACAAGCTCCTAAATGACACTAATAATACTCAAGAAAAGGAAAATAAATATTGATATTGAATCTCAAAATGGGTGCTGCAATAAATGGACGTGAGAACCATAAGTACACACAACCACACATCCATCTAATTTCAGTTATCCAAAATCAAATCACTAATAGCAACTAGATATCTGCATATTGCTAAAACAAGACACTAAACTGTTAAAATAACTAAGAAAATATTAAAAACTATGATAAAAAAAGAACTTAAAACTTTTGATGGATCGAGGAAGGCTGAAAACTGAAATTTAAATATCTAAAAGGCAATGCATCAACCAAGAACAAACAAAAACTAAAACCAATAGGCAAGAAAAATTTTTAAGATACTAATTAGTAAAAGAAAGGAAATAACTAAACTAGTTTGATTTGTTTAAGAAGCCGCACACCAACTCTGTATTTTCTTGTCAAATTTAGCACCATTCACCATAAATGCCTCTATTATGGGACTTACTCTGAATCAACCTTTAGAAATGCAAAGTTAAAAGCTCCTCCTTTTATTATCTGTTCAAACATGAAATGCTCTAAAGCTGGCAATATTAAAAGTCAACAAATGCAATGCATGTAATAAGATTTAAGAAAAAATCCAACAGAAATATTCTTGAAACTCAAAGAAATGATGAATGGGAGGGAAGGACCCTTTCCCTTTCTTGAATGACTAGTTCTAAAAAATTGTTTGAGATATAATTTACAATTGACAACAATGAAAGACAAAGTGAGCGTCGACGTAAGCAAAAATGCCAAAACCCAAATTTAGCAGCCTCTCTTGACTGCATTGAGAGATATGGGATTTGAAGCTCTCGATGTTCCACCACTGATGCAAGATCCAGGCAGAACCCCTTGTCGACGAAAATAACCCAAATTGTCTTACAAGTTATGAATTTCTGGGTATCTATTAAAACAAAATTATAAGCAATTAGCTGATGAAGAGAAGAGACACAATTTACCCCTTGATTAAGCATAAGCTTGGAAATGGAGGAAAAACCTGGTTTTAGTTTGATAATTGGTTAAATTCAAGCCCCTTTATACAAAGACTAGATATCAATCACTTAAGGAATATAATCCCTTTGAACCTCAAAGTATCCTCTCTAATTTAAAATGGTGAATAGAGTGGAAATTTTAGAGGTTTTGCTACACTAGTTGATCACTTCCCTCAATTGAATGATGTGAATAATGAATATCTCATTATATGGACCCCTAATCCTAGTGGTAGATTCACAAATGAATCCTGCCACAGAATACTCGCAAATAGGTCAATGGATGCTCATTGGTATAATCTTCTATAGAGACATACTCTAAATCCTAAAGCCTCTCTAATCACTTGGCTAGCAATTAGAAATAGGCTTAAGACCAAAAGTAGGTGGTATGGCACAAATGAGTCCACTTGTGTATTATGTAAGTAGCAAGCAGAAGATAGTGATCGTCACTTTTTTCTTTGTAGATTTCAAAGGCTATTTGGAATAGGATCTTACACATGATGATAGGGAACAATTATACATACGAATGGGGGCAAACGCTAAATTGGTTCATCAACCACTCTAAACAAGGAATGCCAAATGGAATACTACTTAAGGCAGCTTTCTCCACTACCATCCATCTCTCTTTAGAAAGAAAGAAATAGAAGATTGTTTAAGAATATGGAAGAAGCCAAATACCAGCTAGCTGAAAAGATAATTAACTGGATTAGATTAGCTGTTATTGCAAAAATGCTCATAATTCATTCTCAAAGGGCAAAAAGAATAGATGGAAACTAAAAACAACATGATATATTGGTCTATAATTGAGTTGTAATGTCATTACCTCTCATTGGAATTCCAATCATGCTGAAAACTGATGGATACTCAGTGATTCGATATGAAATTAAGAACTATTTGATTTTGCAACTATTAATTCCAAGAAAAAGTCGAAGCATCTTGATTTTGACAGGTGGGTCTTTCTAGTCAAAAAGCTTGACGAGTCAATTCACTGGACACCAGATACTAGAGATAATCTCCTATATGTGTAAATGAGCAACTCAATTCTTCTCTAGAAAATCCAAAAAGATTTGGATGCTTCAAAAGTCCCATAAAAATCATAAACGAAAAAGTAAGGATGCAACAGAGAACATCCTGAAATTTGGAGTTTATAATGCCTTCACAGTCCTGTGAAAAAGATAACGTTGATATGGTATCAATAAATCTAAACTTCGGTAGATCAAAAGCAACAAATATCATATCTTGACTAACAAATTCTAGAGAAAGAAGCAACAAATATCAGGTCTATCTAACGTTCTTTAATAATACAAAAGTAATAGATCAAATAGCAATTAAATAACTATCGGAACGCGGGAACTTTTTCCACAAACATTTATATACTAGCTAATTTAGTGTATCTATTAAATTTTGATTAATATTTGTCTTATAAAATTTCAATTATCCTTTTTATTAAAGATAAATATTTAAAAATATCTAAAATTTGGAGATTTTTTAATTTAATACAAACTTTTCAATTCAGTGACTAAATTTTTAAAATTAGGTCAAAAAATTATTGTTCCTAATGTGACTAATAGATGGACATTCACGTAGCATTTAATAGACATTCTATATTAGAAAAATTTTTTGACATGATTTATGTAAGCTATAAAAGGTTATTCCTTAAATTATAAAAATTTGACTCTAAATTAAAAAATCTCAAAATATTAGGTATATCATCACTCTGATGGGACTTATCTTAATCTCATGATATTTTATTTTTATTATAATGGCATTTATGGGTTAATTAAATAAACATAACACAGTGAGAGTGGTGTTATTCTCACAAATTTTGCACCCCTCTTGTCACTTTTTTGGGTGGGCACATTTTCGCAGAATTTTAAGAAGAGAGAGTTGGGAAACAATGAAGAGAAAGGGAAGAGAGAATAGAGAAGAGATAGTGAAAGATAGAGAGTGGGCTTTGGAAGCCATGGATGAGAGAGAGAGTGTGTCGTAAGGGGTAGGCTGAATGTAGGAAAAAATAATTAATTATTTTAATTAATATGAATTTACAAAATTATTTGTCACATCAGCTTTATTAATAAAAGCATTAATGTCACAACAATTCTATTTGTAAAATATTTAATTATTTCTTTTTTAGATTTAAATTATAATTCAGAAATTGTGAAATTTTTTATTTTTTTAATTAGCCCTTTGCTCTTCCATAAACATGAGATCATCACCCTGCTTAAAAGCCCTTAAAACCCACCAATTTAAAAACTAAAAATGAAAATGTAACTTCGAATTCCTTTCTCTTGAATGAAACTAAGTCAAATAAGAAGACTTTTCCATTTTTGGAAAAGAAACACAAGATCATACAGGATTGCAATTGCAGCGCAAAAAACAGAGGCTGGAGACATACCAGGCGATGTGTTGGAGAGCACGTCGTGCAAATTTCAGAATTTGCGATTCTACCCGTCCTTTAGAATATCAAGGACTTCATCGTAAATTCACTCAAACCCACAGGCCCAATGTACGACCCCCATTGACACTCCAGGCCTGGTCTGTGTGTACCTGTGCTCCGCAGATGCGAAAGCCATTTGTCTGCACTATCCTTAACGTACACCCTTTTTCGCGGTCTCTCGAGATCCCATTCTTGTGGCGGCCTATGTGTTCAATTATCCCTCTTGATCTTCCTTTTTCATGGCGTAGATTGCCTTGTCAGTACAGTTTCATGTGTTAGAGCTCCGTGACATTGCTTCATTGGCTCTACCAAGTATCCACGATCTGTGTTTGTATCGAGAAAATGAAGATTTCGCATTGGTTTTTGGTTATTCTCCATCTTCTTTGCTTTTTCGCTTCCAGGTCTCTTTCGATTGACGATTTTCACCAACCGTAAGTGATCCCGACATTTTTTAACGGTTCTTCTACCAGTTTTAAGTTGCGGAATTAAGTTAATTTATATTGGTTTGGAGTTAACGGACTTAACAATCAGTTCATAGTTTTTTTGATCACATTCTTGTGCTACGTTTCAGGTAAAAGATGCAATCTTTTAGTTTGGTTGAGTGAAAAGCTGTACTCTTTGAATGCTTTTATCTTTTGTCGTGAACGATATTAATCGATTGTGCCTTGTTAATTTGTTTTGCTGCAAAATGTTTGTTTCCTTTACAAATCAATTCTAGTGTGTTTCTACCCTGTAATGGAGTGCTTGATTATTTTTAAGGTGAACTTTAATCTCAATGAGCTTAACGTATCAAAGATTTGATCAATGGTCGCTATGTTTGCATATGTTGGTGACTGTTAATGATAACCATTACAGTCTTGCAATTTACCTGCTTGATATTTTGGGTGGCAAATTCTAGTTGAACAGACTTTGGCAATGAAATTGGAGATTCATATAGAAGACCAACAGGTTTAGGGTTTAAACTGTAGATACTATGAAAATTTTGATTATTGGTTGAGAAATTGTTATAAGAGATTATACTATGTTTAGGGCCTCTCCATCCTCAGATCCTTTTTCATTGTAGACTGGGGATTGACTTAGGGCATTCTGCTTTTAGGAAAGTTGCTGTTTTATGCAGGTTCTTCGATAACTGGAAATGTACCAAATTAGTCCCTGTGGATTTTTTGCTTATTAGATTCGTAAGAGATTAAGAACATTACTGATGCAACACTGTTGAAACTTCTTGTTATCTGTTATACTTTCCATTACAAAAGAAAATATTTGAGATAGTTTGTGTTTCACCTATTTGATGAGGCAAAAGTAAAATCCACTTCATCTTATAAGTCTGGCTATAATTTGTGGAGTTGTTTTTGCCCTTGCTTGTTACCTTGGTCTTTTGTCCTTGTAGTCACCTAACTATTGATATGCCATTGGACTGGTTTATATGTAGTTTTTGATGTCCTTCTTACATTTACTTTCTGTTAAATAGAAAGAAATTGGTTAGCTTTTTGATCTTTGTGATTATCCCATTTTCAGCGCATAGCTTAGTATTCACAAGAAGCTAATGATCTTTATGTGCAACTTAAGATATATATCTGTTTTCTCAATTGCAGATTTCCTATTGTTGAACCTGATCTAGGACATACAAAGCTTCGTCTTTCAAGTGAGGGGCTGGAAGCCATTAGCCGAATAACAAACCCTATCGCAGTCGTTGCTGTATGTCTGCTATATATCCTTTTAAGCATCAATTAGTGCACTCAGTCACATCATATGCTCTATATTTTTAAAAGTTGTGTTATTCTTATTTCAACTATTATGAAAGGAACTTGGATAAAGTCTTTTTATGATGTTACATATGTCTACTTGCATGATTTGCTTATTTAGTTTTATAATGGAAATAATTATTTGAAGAAAATTTTTGCATGCACCCTCCTTTTCCAATTCTTGACTTTTATTTTGATGGCTTTATAATCAGGTTATTGGTCCATACCGCTCTGGAAAATCTTTTTTGCTTAATCAACTTCTTTCCCTCTCTTGTTATGAAGGTGCCGTTTGCATTGTAACTAGTGTGAAGGTTAATGTGTTATATAAAAGGTGACCTGGGCTCATTTTATTTATTAGCTGTTAACTTCTCTCATCAGGTTTTGGAGTTGGTCATATGCGTGACACAAAGACAAAAGGTATTTTGCACTTGAGATGGAAAACTGTATAACTGTTTTCTTAGATTTCATGTGTAACTTCTTGTCTTGCAGGCGTATGGGTATGGGGAGCTCCAATGGAGATGGAAGTTAGTGGAGTGAGAACTTCTGTTTTTTATCTTGACACAGAGGGATTTGAAAGTGTTGGGAAATCAAATGTCTATGATGACAGGTAAAAATGCATTCCTCATTAAGCCTTTGACATGCATATGGAGATTATGGATTTATGTACTTATAAAATAATTCCCTTTTCAGGATATTTGCCTTGGCAACGATTTTGAGTTCTGTGCTTATCTATAATCTGCCAGAGACGGTTGGTTATTTTGCCTTTAACTAACTTGATCTTGTGGTTCAACAGTTTGATATTTCTCTTGTTAGATTTATGTATTGTATGGTATAGTGCGGTTATTAAATAGACATCAAGTGTCTTCTGATGAGTAGATTTATTATCAGATGCACATCTATAGTTCTCTTTCCTCATAACAATCACCTTCACGTTTGTATATCTGGGAGTCGGGTGAGAAAGTTTGACTAAAACATCTAATTTTGGTATCTAGAAAATGGTGAAATGTTGGAATTAATCATCTTTATAGATGCTATTTGGAAAACCAGGCTTCAAACTTACTAGCATTGTGTTTACAATTTAAAGTTGAATTATCTATGAAGAACAATTACTTTGGTGAGATAATCTATCACCAATAAAAGTTGATTTTTTTTGGGTCCCTAGATGATTTCCTTCTTGAGAATGATTTGACACATGCCTCTCTAATAGTTGAAGGTAAGACTGCGTGTTACTGGACCTCTTCAGACCCTGCATCTTAGCAGAATTTCTATTAGGACGTGGTCGTTGTTGTTATTGTTGTACGATTTGACACATCTTAGTAGAGAATGCTATGATGCATCTTCATTTTTGTGAAATATGCATTCTTATGAGCTTGGCAACTGTTGCATTCATTTCCGACTATAGTAACCAATGCCAAAAATGCAACTTGAAAGTTGATGTGCCTTTTACCAGTTTGCTTTGAGTGCTTTGGTTCCTGATCAGTCTTTATCTGAAAGTAACCGGGTAAACCCAGACAAATATTTAAAGACGTTTTCTTGATTTTAGAGCCAAAATCACTGTGTAGATTATTTTTAAACAGTTACCAGAGTTCCTTCTAAGGTAATATAAAAAAAAATCAACAATCTACATTGTAGTTTATTAAATAATTATAATTGTTGCACTGGGTTATCAGCCTTTTGTCTTTGAGCTTTATCATTTTCAATGGTTGTATTGACAATACGTAATGGCTTCTCATTGTGTTCTCTAGATCAGAGAAGCTGACATATCTCGCTTGTCATTTGCTGTTGAAATTGCAGAAGAATTTTATGGGAGGTTTGTCCTCATACTATCCTTTGGGTTCATCTTACAAGATCTCACCTTTAAATTTTGAGACTTATTCCTTTAATGTTACTGACATTTGTTCTCTGATTGCTAATAATCAACTGATGGGGAGCAGGGTGAAGGTAATTTGCTAGATGCATCTGCGAATACTCACTTTGGATTGAATTTTTTATCTGATGTGAATTAGGATTGTTGATGCATTACAGGGCCAGGATGTTGCCTTTGAACCAGCAAAACTTCTGTGGCTTATTCAACGTGATTTTTTACGTAAGGCAGTAGATCTTTTCTAGGATTCGTTGAAGTAGGTTTGACTTATCTGCCTGCTTCTTGCTAGGGAAGTCTAGCTTGGACATGAAGTCATTGCATCAATCCTATTTATGTGGAGGCCATTTCTGAATGTAAGATTCTGCTAATGTTGGTTGAGAGGGAAATAAAATATTTTCTTTTATTAACTGCAGAAGGGAAATCAGTGCAAGAAATGGTGAATGAGGCACTTCGACATGTCCCTAATAATGATGGTTAGTTTCTTTTACCAGCCGCAAAGATGTGATTTCACTGATGTACCTATTTTTCGGGAAAAAAATTGTTGATAAGGGCTGTTTCAACTGCTTTGCAGGGAACAAAAATATTGACCTGGTACTTTATTTCCTCATTTATGACATCTGCAACCTTTATGATTATGGGGTTTGTATATTACTCTTTTGGTGTTTTATTATCAGGTTAACCAGATCCGAGACTCATTAGCAATCATGGGTGATAATAGTACAGGATTTAGTTTACCTCAAGTATGGTATACCAATCTTTTGCTGCGTTTAATATAATGTCCTTGAGTTCTGCTTGCTTCATTGTTGGAAAGTTTCTGTCATTTTAAACATATTCCTTGCCCCATTCAATAGAGGATCATTTTCATGAAAATGTAATGTCTCTATTCTGCCTCGATAATTCAGTTACTCGTGATTTGGTATGTTTAACTTTTCTTTGTATTTATCTATATGTTGTGGTCGATACCCATTTCACTTGCTTCATAAGAAAGAGTTGTGCATGAATATTAGTATCTGTAGCTAAAGTCGCCAGAGGATTTGGATCTACCGTCTAAAGAAATCTCATAGGGAAGTTTGATGTTCATGATTTTACCATGTTAGTCTCTTCCAGGATTTCGTGTGCGTTGAAGGCACCTTGTCCATCCCATGTATATGCAGGGAACATAGGCTAACACAATAACTTACAATGCTTCTTGTTATCACAAAGTTACGCAAAAGCATATTGTTTGATAAATAGTGCCTCACTTAGGAGATTTAAAAAGGTCATCCACAATTATTTTCTTTAAATTTAGGGAATTTACAGTGAGACTGTTTTCTAGTAAGGCACATACTATAGGCTGGTAATTTAATTCAATTGTTATGAATTATTTTAGTGTTATTTGATTGAATTTGTTATTTAAGTGAATATTTTCTGCATTGCTTATTTACAATTATATATATGTTACTTTAACAACTAAAAAGGAAATAAAAATAATAAGATCCCATGATCATGAGATATCATAATTACAACAAAAACAATACTCAGTGTGAATCCCGCTGAAACGCGTGGTTTTGGGAAAGTCAACGTACCCAGTGCACAAGGCTCCCTACTTTGCGGAAGTCTAGGGAGAGCCATAATATACGTAGCCTTCTCCTTTTAGTTTTACAAAGAGATTGTTTCTATGAGATATCATAATTAAATGGGATAATCAGATCCTATAAATATAAGATATCTTAATGACATATGAAATCTTAAAAAGATATGAAAATCCTAAAACAACCATGTTTTCTCATACTTCTCAAGTTGGTGAATAGGTATTCTCTATTCCTACCGTGGATATGATAATCTTAAAACTGAACTACTTAATCCTTTGGTAAGTACATCAATAAGTTGATCCTTTATAGCTACATAAAATATGCAACTCAAACTACTCTCTAGTTTTTCTTTTACGAAGTGTTTGTCAACTTAAATATGCTTCGTTCGATCACATCGTATTGAGTCATGAGCTATATTAGTCACATATTTATTATTATAGTAGTCTCATTGGGCCATCCTACTTAATATTCGAGTCATCTAGGATATTTTCAACCAAAGTAGTTCACACACATCTTGACCCGTTGTTCAAAAATTCCTCCTTTGCACTAGATCGTGCTACCATATTCTGCTTCTTACTTCTCCATGTCATAAGGTTCCCATTGAAAAAAGTGCAGTATCCTGAAGTTGATTTGCTGTCAACAATTGATCCTGCACAATCAGCATTGGAATATGCTTCAAGTACTAGACCTCTTTTTGTCTTAAACAAAATACTTTTCTTGGTGACCCTTTGAGATACTGTAATACTCAATAAGTTTCCTGCAAATGATACTATAATATTTGGTGAGCTGACTGCAAATGAACTTCTTTCTGACTATGGATGGTAAACTTTTTTATTATGGCCAATTTATATATACTAATCGATTAGATTCTCTCAAATGTTACTTTGAGGATAGAACATTCTTGCATCATGAGGGTGGTAGATACCCAGTGTGCCATCTAGTTGTCAAGAAGATATTTCTTGAAAATAAATGAGAGATGCTTTGTTTTACATAATCACGAGATGTTCAGTATCACACTTTTTTGACTGTAGAAAATGCTTTCTGTTTGCATATTTCCTTAACCAATCCATTCACTGTTTTTGGTTTCAATTGACAGCCGCATCTCCAGCGGACAAAACTTTGTGACATGAAGGATGGTGAGTTTGACCAAGCATATGTGGAGAAAAGGGAACAATTGAAAAACCTTGTCGCTAGCATCATTCATCCAAAGATTGTGCAGGGAAAGCCTCTAAATGGAAAGGAATTTGTAGCTTTCTTGGAGCAGGTAACTTGGATGAGATATCTAGCCTTTTGAATGAAAGAATTCTTGTGCTTTGAGAAAATCCAGCCTCTTAAATTGCATTAGGTGAACTGTGACGATATGCGACTTCTTGTGTGGAAATTGAGTTGGATTTTTTCTGATTTCACATTAATGTATCTGATTAGGATTGAGCTTCAAAGCCATTCACTGTTTAAATGTAGAAGATTATGTTTCCGTTTTTAAGTTACTTTCTCAATGTTCCTCAACTTTCATCTTGTGTCTTTCAGATACTTGATGCCTTGAATAAAGGAGAGATCCCATCAACTGGCTCTCTTGTAGAGATTTTTAACAAAGGAATTCTTGATCAATGTTTGAAACTATACACTGGAACAATGGCAAAGTTACATTTGCCAATGTCAGAAAAATTTTTGCAAGATGCCCATGAAAGTTCCAGAGAGCAAGCAATGAGAATTTTTGATGAACAGCATTTTGGCCGTCGTCATGCAAAAAGATCAGTGGTCCAATTGGACGAAGAATTAGAACAGGTACATATTTGGATTACAGTACCTTTATGAGGTTTATTTTTGCGGTTCTCTTTCTTTTATTTTGAAAACAACTTTGGGGCTTCATCAGACTAATTGCAGAGAAGATGGTTGCTCATCAGGTTGTAAATAATTTGATTTGTGGGTTTGGATGAAGAAAAACAACTGTTAATTGAGAGAGATATGCTTCTTTTTAAGTCTGGGCTGCACAACTTACAATTAAGGCCTTGTATTGATGCAATTTTTGAAGATCTACATGTCTGGGGTGTCCAGAGTAAGCTCTAATATGTTTAATTATGTTAGCAATGGAAAACCGTTCTTCTGCATGTCCCACGTGTACGGATAATAACGAGAGCTTATTTCTTTGGAGTTTGGACTGACAAAAGAGGAGCAGGTTTTTTGGTAGAGGATGGAAATCAATAATAATACAAAAGCATTTTATTCCTGCCTTGCATCTTTCCGTTGTCAATACAAATATATTAAGTTTAGAGGTTCATAGGCATTATCCTGTAATAGTTTTCCTTTTTCCAGACACCTGTAGAATGGTAATTTTTATATTCGTAAAGAAGTGTTGGGAAAGTAAAGCTTGCAACATCTTTGAAACTCAAGTTAAATCTTTCTTATGGGTTTTTTATTATAGGTTTATAAAAATGTCATACTTGCAAACGAATACCAGTCAGCTAAGCTCTGCGAGGCCCTGTATGCTAGATGTGAGGACAAAATGGACCAACTTCAAGTTCTCAAACTTCCTTCCATGGCAAAATTCAATGCAGGCTTCCTGCAATGCAACCAAAGTTTTGAACAGGAATGTGTTGGCCCTTCCAAAGCAAACTATGAGCATCGCATGATAAAGGTCAGGCATAGCCTTGGTAATTTATCTCTGCCTTGTTTCATTCACCAATTTTGTTATGTGTGGATATGCAGTTGTTGGGGAAATCAAAAGCTCTGTTTATAAAGGAATACAACCACAGACTCTTCAATTGGTTGGTGGTGTTCTCCCTTGTCATGGTGGTAGTTGGCCGGTTTATTATAAAATTCATCTTAATAGAAATGGGTGCATGGATACTTTTCATCTTCTTAGAGACGTACACAAGAATGTTTTGGTCCGCAGAGTCTCTCTATTATAACCCAGTCTGGCATTTTATTGTATCAACTTGGGAAACACTTGTCTACAGCCCCATACTTGATTTAGACAGGTAACTTCATGTCTCCTCTTTTGCCTTGCAAAAGCACATCAAAATGTGGTTATCTCACATTTGATCTGTTCTTGTAATGATCTACTTCTTGATTGGACACAGATGGGCAGTCCCACTAGGTATTATAGCGGCAATTCTGGTGGTTTATTGGCGGTGTTATGGCAGAAGGAAGCATGGTTCGCGTCGGTTGTTACCCTTATATAACAATCATAAAGGAGGGCCGAACAGACCAAGATCAGACTAAATGCATTATGGCCTTATCCCGTGAAAGCTTCGACTTTGATATACTCGTCTTCTTTCATCTTCAGCAAGCTTTTGTCTTTTAATGTAGAAAGCTTGTCATTCCGATTCCGACGGAGAGCCACGAGCATGGGGCGATGATTTGCCCACCCACTCCAATAGTGTTATCAAGATTGTTTATAT
This sequence comes from Erythroxylum shatona, assembly GCA_027568895.1. Lineage (NCBI taxonomy): Eukaryota > Viridiplantae > Streptophyta > Magnoliopsida > Malpighiales > Erythroxylaceae > Erythroxylum > Erythroxylum shatona. The sequence continues at coordinate 14,494,662 of JAOSBK010000004.1, forward strand.
CAATTTAATTGTTATTGCTCCAACAGTTTCCATTTCACAGGGATAGATTTAATGTAAATGAACACAGTACCTATTAACTTATAGTTATCCAATTAAAAATAGGCATTTTTTAATTGTGCAGCCATCATACATAATCTGTTTGGTGAATGGATGAACTTAGAATGTTGCCGTAAGATCACACATCAACAAAATGCGAATTGAGTCACAAGGGATGGTTTGCTGATTGTCTTTATACACTCTTGTGTAGCTTTGTTCAATCCTCTCAGAGAGTTTCTGGAGCAATCTGATGCCAGACTAGACGAATCGTTGTACATGGATATCTATTATTAGGCCTGATTGAGTACCAAGACGTCGTGTGTAAATAGCTTTTTTTTTCTTTTTGCCTCTCTGATTTATGCATTGATTATTAGATCTTAAACTTTATTGATTAGTATTTTTTTATAGATACAATATGTCTTAAATTCAAAATTTTAACTAATTTTATAATATTAATAAAGAATTTTTAAAAATGTTAATTAATAATTAAAAATATAACACTGATGTTAGAATATTTTCAAAATATCTTTCCTCATTCGAGGAATGTATCTTCGCACTCTCCTATAGCATAAATGTATCATCTGTCTATAAAAATAAGTTAAGTTAATGAGAATCTAATTTGCCTCAAAATCTCTCCTTAATACGTTTGCTTCTCCTTTGCGCTGGTTTCATCAAACCGCAGAGTCTGCATCCTCAACACTAAAAAACGAAGGGTTCGGTTATAAAAATAGTGAAAGGAGCATGGTAGACCATTATAATTTGCTACCACCGCCTAAAGCACTAGATCCCAAGGCTCTAGAACTACCAAAAGCGACCAATGAAACTACTATTGCACTCTCAGCTAAAATAAGATAAACCTAACCCTAACTAGCACGCATCACCTCTAGGAAAATACAGGACAACCCAACCATTAAAAACACACTAAGACTTGATGCCAGAGTTTTGGGTATTATACCATACTGGTTAATATTGATTGGTACCTATCATACGATACTTACGTTATATTGTACCAGTTTTTTAATATTGATTGGTACTAGTCGATACTCGAAAAAATGGGTTGGTATTGGGAATAAAATGTATTATTGAAAATTTTAGGAACTTAAATTATATATATATATATAAAAACTTATTAGGGTTCCCCTCTCTCACTCAAAGCTTCAATTCATCACTTCATGAACTCATTCTTTAGGGCATCTCCAACTTATTCCTTCAACATAGAGTTGAGTTTTTGAAGATGTTAGAGTACTTTTCACTTCAACTTATAATTCTATTTTTCACGCCAAAAAAGAATATTTCAACATATTCTTTTTTACTTTTTATTTTTATTATTAAAATTACTTTATAAAAATAACCCAACTTTATTTTTGGGTGTACATTTTTATTCACAACGTTATTACTCTTATATTTTTATGTTAATAAAAATAAATTTTCAATTAAACTATAATTTGTTATTTGATAATACTAAATGAAATAATGTCAATGTTTTTGTGATCTACTTATTTGATATTTTCTGATGGATATTTTTTATATTATTTATTTAATTTATATGTAAATAATTATAATTTTATAAACATATAATGAAAATATTTATAAACATGAGACTAAATTATAAAATTGCTATAAAGTTATAATTACTTAAATAAACAAATAATGAAAACATTGGAATATTATTTAAATAACAAAAGAATGAATGAATGAAAGAAGAAAGAAAGGAAAAAGGAAGAAAAAAATGTCTTGGAAGGTTGAAAGAGGAAAAAAAGAAAGGAAGAAAGAGAAAAAGAAACAACTAAAATGGAGGGGGAAAAAAGCGCTAGATTAAAGCCGATTTTTCCTCCATTTTGGCATTTTCCCTCCATTTTGGAGGAGGATTGGAGTTGGTCTTAATAGTCTTCTTATCTCCCCCTCCTCTCCTCTATTGTTGGCCTATTGCACACCCTCGCGTCTCCTCTCCTCCATTGTCGCACACCATGACTCTCATCCCTCTCTCGTCGTTATCCTGCCTTTACATTGCTTTCCTGTACCTTATTGTTGACCTCTATCATGCATCTCCTCTCTAGCGATCACTTGTCGTTCTGGTGCCTCTCCAGTCCAGATTTGCTCCGTTGCCTCTAGATCTGTCCTCTGGCTCTCACCCTGCTCTAATCGTCACCCACTCATGCTCCATCATCTTCACCTGCTGAGTCCTGACTCTTGTCGCTTATGTTGTGCTTGACTACTTCCTAGTCTTTTTGTGCTTGTTACTACGTAATAACTTAACTAATAATATGTTATGTAAATTGTAATTATGTTGTGTAAAATACTAAAATTATGTGAAAATTGAAATATTAATTCTACTAAAGTGTAAGCTCTGAAATGTCTAGATTAGTTTTGTGTCATTGACATTGCATGCGTAATTATGTTTTAATTGTGTAAGTATAATTGTGTAAATGATTATACTGTGTGTATAGTATATTGTTGTGTAAGTAGATTAATGTAAATATGTAATAAGGATTTAGGAATCAATAATTTGTATATAACTATGAATACAAAATACAATGTGTTATGTATATTATGTATTCTTAATTACAAATTATACAATATACATACAAATTATTGATTCTTAATTTGTTTTGGTTAATTGATAACCAGAAATATGATGAGGTTGTTTGTGAAATACTAGAATTGTGTATTGTGTACGTAATGGCATATTGTGATTTTCGTTTTTTTGTGAGTCTTAAATGTAAATATAAAACATTATGGTATAAATTAATTTATTTTTTATTTCACTTAATTCAACTCTTTATTTTAATTTAGTATAATAATTATTTTATTCATTTAATTATTGATTTTATTTGAATATTTAGTGTATTTAGTTTATGTCAAGAGAGTTTATAAGAGATTTGGTTTAAACTTAAATTTTGATAGAGTTTTAGAATTCGTTACAATATTTTTAATATTGTATTTCTTTTGCACTTCTTAAATTTTGAAAGTTCTTTGGGTTAAGATCTCTCGTAAAATAAAAAAATGGCATTAAATTTTAGTTATCACATGATATTTTATTTCGCTTAAATTAAGATACTTAGTGATAATTTTGTATCAATACTTAATATTTGTTAATGTATACTAACATATATAGATTAAAAGAGAGTTGTACCTTTTGTATATACTCATAACTCTTGTTTATATGTTGTATTTTATAATGGTGTCATAAATAGATGTGATATATATTTGGAATGTGATAATTTGATTATTCACTTAATGACATGTTTATTTGCTAGTTTACAATTAAGAGGTGTATGTGTTGTTTGTTTAGTTTATTAAAACAATAATAACAACATTTAAAGAAAGATTTGAGGATCCAGCTTAGGTTTAAGCTAGATTAGTTCCTAGAATGAAGAATCATACCATTTATTTGTATTACAACTAACATTTGAAAGGTATGTGGGTCACCATATTAAAGAAGTGTTTAGTTGGAATCGAAGCTAATGTAGAGCCTTGTAAGGAAGCAAGTTTTAATGTGAAATGAAAAATGAAAATATTACTTGAAGAATATTAGCACGAAAAAAAAGAAAACAAAGACTAAATTATAAAATTAATAATGGCAGTTCTTTTTACGGTGGTCAGGATGACAGTGAAAATGTTGAAGCAGTATTCCTACCCAATAAGAAGGAAATGTTGCATCAACTACCTTAGGTGTTTTCAGTATACACTGATGTTCCTTTTTGGCAAATTGACACAATTGCATCCTTTAAATCTTAATTTAGCTCATAAATTAATGAATAGTTTTTTCTTTTTGTTTTTTCTCTTATTTTTGCGTAAATATATATGTTTTGTCTGCATATGAAATGCAATGAACCCCATCAATGAATCTAAGAGCAGGTGTCTTTGTTAGCCTGCCTAGAAACATGACTCTTATAGGTTTAGCTATTATATATATGCATTCCTATTTCACACCTTACTATGTCAGTCAGCTGTTCACCTAATACATGCTAGTTTCTAACTGAGAGTGTTCCGAGGTTTTATTGTATAAGTAGTTCAGTGCTTCTTCCTTCACAAGGCCTTTTAGGGGGCTTAGTGGTAACAGAGTCACCAAGTTTCAGCCTAGCTCGCCTCATGTCACTAGTTCAAATCCCCAAAAGACAAAGGGAGGACTCGTAGTGCCATTGCGTCATCAGCTGAGCCCTCCAAAAGGCTTTGTGATGGGTTAACATACCAAACTACTTATACAACCACCACGCTTCAATTTTGCATGCTCTGATGACGCAATGGCAATGAGTCCTCCCTTTATCTTTTAGGGATTTGAGCTCGCGACGTGGGGCAACCCAAGCCGAAACATGGTGGCACTAATACCGCTGAGTCCCCCTAAAAGGCCTTGTGAAAGTTTACCATACTGAACTAGTTATACGACTTGTCTCTTGATAAGAGTGAGTAGGGAGAGAGCCTATAAATAATGGAAACGCTACCAAATAACCCTATTCATTTATCTTTTACTTTGTCTATGTCTAGTCTACCTTTAAGCATGTTTTATCTAATTGTATAGAAAATATTGAAGAGATTACCCATGTTCCTATAGAAAATCGTATTTGTGAGTCTTCTTTATCTTTGTTGAGTCCATATAGTATTTATTCTCATGATTGTTCTTTGATAAGAAGTATATGTACTCTTTTGTCTATATCTTGCCCAAAAGTAAAAGAAATCATTCAGAGTTCTAGATTGGAACACTGTGGCCTGTTTATCCCATTTAACATCAAATGTTCATAAATTAATTAACTTGTCCTAAATAAATTATTGTTGCATTTTTAACAAAGACAACAAATTGCTCTTCCTTCATCAAAATGTCTAAATGCAAGATCTAGAAATTCATTAACTCCTTTTTCATATTGTGGCAGTGCTCTATTAAAAACTTCCATCCAAGTTTTGTTAATCATCATTATCCTATAATGCAAATTAATTGAATGGATTCACCAAAATTTGACACAAAACTTGTTAGGATAAGGAACTTTATAAGCATTAATATTTTCCAGATAAACATTGAGGCATTACTAAGAAGAAATTAAAATACCCTATGAATAAGCTAGGCTCGGTTAATTGAGAGACCCAAATGAGGCAAAAGAGAGAAGGCGACAGAGAGAAAGGGAGAGCCTGATGAGCTTCAGCTTCGGCAGTGGAGGAGAGGAGATAAATTTATGTATATATTAATTTTCACAAGCTCTACCCTCTTTCCTTTTTATCAAAATGTTGTTGGCTGAGGGATGAGAGTAATCTGCCCTCTTTCTTTTTTATCAAAATCACATTGTCGACTTCATGTATAAATTTTACATGATTTTGTATTGGAGATTAATTTTCTATATGTGTAAAACGAAGAAAAATAAGAAGGTCAGTAATATCAAATAAAAGTTAACAGCTACACTTGATTTCGTTGTCGTATTGGAGAATTGGAGTGTTTTTCTATATGTGCAAAAGGAAGAAGAATAAGAAGGGTGGGAGTAGTAGTATTAAATAAAAAATCCTCTGTTTTGGAGACACCTCTAGTAAAGCTGAGAGAAGACCTGAGTTTTGAAGTGAAATCAATTCAGATTTTGGAATTGGCAGATAAAGAGATACGTAGTAAGGAGGTATCCATATCTAAAGTTTTTTGGAAGAGCAACAAGGTCGAGGAGATGACATGGGGGCTTGAGGATATTATGAGATGTCAGTACCCCCATTTATTTATGTCCTTAACTTAGGAGTTTCGAGGATGGAACTCTTTTGAGGAGGGGAGGACTTGTAACACCGAACTCTTTGAGCTTTTTTTGGTATTGGTTTGGTACTTGGAGATGCTACTGTATATTGATATATACATGGTTATATATGAGTTCAAAGATATATTTAAGTCCTGTGGATATATATGTAATGATTGATAATGTTATATGCCCTTACATGAATTTAGAGTTCATCGGTATGCAAAATTATGGAGATTTTCGACATATAAGCTTTTAAGTGCGTAAACTGAGTCCATTGGATGGATATGACCATGGCAGTTGAATTAAATGTGTTCTAATACCTTATGGGTGATTAGACATGATTTATAGACTTATTGTACACTTAGAAAGCTTAATTGGAAAAATTGATGTTCATATAGGCTTATTTGCAAATTGCTAAAAGTTAAAGGACTTAATAGTAATTTTTAATTCTTGGAGGATCAATGTGTAATTTTATAAATCTAAGGGGCTTAATTATTATTTCCAAAAGTTAAAGGACCAAAATAAAAATAAAAGTTTTGGAGATTCCTAAACTTTGGGCTTAAGTGCAAATTTAGCAAAGTTTGGAGGGTAAAATGATAATTTCATACAACCTAAGGGCAAAATGGTAAATTCACCATATTTTGGTCAAAGAAGAGTCAAAATTCTAGACTTTTCTTATGTATGGCTGTGCACCCCACCATTTAAGACTTAAACACTTTGTTTTAATTAAAAGAGAGGAGAAGAAAGGAGAAGAGAGGAGAGAAAGACGCAAGTTTCGGCCATCACCTATTTTCCACCAAAATTTTTCATTCTTCAACCTCAATTAAGATATTCTAAGCTAATTTGGGGTCAAAGAATTCAAATCTATCATTAGATTTGAAAATTTTTCATAGGATTTGAAGATATCACTAAAGGAAGGTTTAGGTAAATTTTATCTCATCTCTCTCTACATTATGATTT
>JAOSBK010000004.1:14519149-14552151 GCA_027568895.1 Erythroxylum shatona
GCAAAACCGTGAGGGTGCGAGGCCCTAGAGGCCGAGGCCCAAAGCGGACAATATCTGCAAGCGGGTGGGCGCGAGGCCTGAGAGGCCGAGGCCCTTTGGAGGACGCGAGGTCCTAGAGGCCGAGGTCCTGTGGACACGAGGCCCGAGAGGCCGAGGTCCTACAATGCAAGTGACTATGCATCGGCCAGAAACCTAGAATTCCATATAAAAGACGCTTTTAAGAGGCAATTGGAGAGAGAGATGGTAGGAAGTGTTTTGAAACTTCCAAAGATGATTCCAAGTGCGATTGTGAGCCAAAGGAGTCAAAAACATAAAGATTTTATTGATGGATCCATCAAAGTACAAGATTATACATTCACTAGTATATTCAATAGAAGACAATCAAAGATATTTAGAATTATGATTCCTTTGTTTTCGATTTAGTTTTATATTTACGTATATCTAATTTCTTGTTCCCTAATGTATAACTAAATATTTTATTAGTATTTAGGACTAGATGAAACCTATTTGATGCCTGTACATGTGTTAATTATTTTGTTAATGCAACTGATTATTTAATTTGTTGCAATCCAATTACTTGTTTCATTTATGTTCTAGTAATCCAGAATATTAGATCCTAATTTGATTTCAGACATAGCGATTGAGAAATCCTAGGTTTGAATAGATCTACGATAATTAGAAAGAGTCGATTGCAACTCTAAAGATAGGATAACATAAATATTCCATATTAGGATCAAACTTAACAAAGGAAAATATAAAATCGTAATACACTCCTATAAAATTTAACCTGAGTAATTTGGTTAAAAACTTTAGGATTATTTGTTAGTAGACTCAAGGTCAACTACTAGCATACCATAGGAGTCTTCACGATCCAATAAATCATCAAACCAATTGCATAACAAAAGATTAATATTTTAAGGGTTAAAGGGATTTGAACCTAAATACTAATCACTTGATATATGTAATCAACCTAGTATTTCGTAATTCTCTGGTTTAATTATGCTCCTCATTTATTTTATTTGCTTAATTTAGTTTCTTTAATTAAAAATCAAAGTCAATTCTTAGGCTAGATAATTGAACAATGGTAACTACTAGCAGTTGTTGTTCTCATGGGATCGGCCCATACTTGTCAGTACTGTGCACTTGCAGTTATTACAATATTGACTAACTCATAAATTAGGCCAATCATGGATTCCTTGGTCTTTAATGTTTTGGCAATTTTATTTTGCTCTTTCATTGGAGAATGATGTGAATTGTTATCTAAAGATTCATTTATTTCTTCCTAGCTATATAATGGAGGTTTGTAATAAAAAATATCATTTTTACCTTAAACAGTTATAAACTAAAGATGAAACCAAGTGTTCTATGGAATTCTTGGATGCATTTAATACAAACTACCATTATGCTTGCTTTAAAAGAGAAAACTTTGAACTGACTACCAATTGCATCTTTTAAAGTTTTCTTCAATGCCTTAATAGAATTTTTCACTTAATTTCTCTTAGTAGTTATTTAGTTTATAGAAAGTCGAATGAGTTTTACTATCATTCTATATGAATATCTCATTATTTACATAGTCTTTTTATTTTTGGGAAATGTGATAATGATGATAATGTTATGCGCTATTCTTGATTTTAGAAGGATTGTGTGTGACTTACTTTCTTATCGATGTTCATCAAATGCCTTTATCGATAGATATATGGTGAAGAGTTATGCTAAGCCAATTTTTAGGTCTTATAATAAAGTCTACAGAGCTAAGAGATCTATTATTGTTATTGAGACACTACTTACTATCATGTTTCTTTTATAATGACCTTTGAGACTACTTAATTGCATGCTTTACCACTGAGATCCATTATGTGAGCCTCCTATTAGGATCTCACTATGCAAAAAGTGAGAGAAATCTCATCCCCCTTATATGGTTAACAAACTATATAAGTCACAAGTACATTAATCAAAGTTTCATGATCACCTTATTCCAAACAAATCATTTACCTATAATGATCGACATCTTTACAAGATATAAAGTTAGGAATCACCTTAAGAAAGTTGATTTCCTATTGAGCAACTGTATAGCATTAAAATTCCACTTCAAACCTATGATAATGATAAATAGGTCGTGTCACCTTGTCAAAACTTTTGTTACTTTATACTTGTAGGGCCAAACAACCTATTGTTATCTTTGAAAATCCACTGACAATTGCATAACTAACTAGATTTTGTTTTTTAAATTTGAGGTGCTGCACATTATGGTTGTTTAGTTACTTATATAAGCCTTACACCTTTATTGCATAATGCCTAAGTCGTTGTACAATTATTACCTAATATAATATACCTTTGTTCATCTATGGTTTGATATTTTGGTATTCTAGGTAATAGGAACCACACCAATTCATCTTAAACTTTGTGATTAAACTTTACTTCAATTCAAAGTTTTAAGAGAAGCGTTGGATCTAAATAAAACAAAAAGAGGTTCAATTTCATTAATACATATGTTTAAAGCAATAGTTAATGATTAACAAACTCTTAACTAAAATCTTCAGTAGAATGTTGGTATAAACTCATTTTGGTTAAAAAAACTAATTTTGTGTTCCTAATGTCAAGAGCCATGATTGAACTAATATTAATAAAGAGCTCACCGTGAAGCATTGACATTTAGTAGAAATCATTGAGATGATCCAATCTGTAACCTAATTATTACAACATACTAGATGGAAATGGCTTATGAAGAGTAAGAGAGAGGTTGTTATTAAACTTAGGATGATATTAAACCTGAATCCATGTATCCCTATTGAATAATAGTGCTCTTTATAACATTTTGCTTCAAAGTTAGTATGATAAAAAAAATTACCTTCATTGCAACATGGGATGCCATTAAAAAGGGGTTATAATATTGTAATTAGTAACAAGGGTTAAATGGAATAATTGTTAAAAAGAAAATAAAGGGATGCAATAATAAACATAAATTCCTTTCTTCCTCATTTTAAATTTTATTATCCATTTTTGTATTCTTCTGTATTCAAATTCATTTGGCTTCCATTTTCTTCATCTTTTCAGCAAAAGCTAAGAAAAGCATCTCATAAAAGATTTGATTTGAAAAAGTGGCATTCATACATCATCAAAGTAAGTGAAAAAAATTAATGAAAGTGAAAAAATATTAAAGTGACTATTGAGCCTTAAGCCTAACATATTTACTTTCTTATGCCATCTAAATTTTATATTTCAACTTATTTTAAGCCTAGTTTAATAATGGTAATATTTTCAAATTTAGTAAACAAAACTTCATTTGGATCATTAATTCTCAAGAGCATAGACTAAGTAATAATAATTTCAAAACATGAACCTATAAGCAATAGTTTTCTTTTTTATATGATTTTTCTCTCACCAATTGTCAAATGATTATACGAGAGAGGGGAGTTCACTTAATAAAATCAATTATTAGAAAGTAAGGTAAGATTAAAAGAAAAATCTAAGTGAAATTAAGCTCAAAATAGAATCCAAAATTATATTGGTCAAAACCTACAAGATCAAGCCTAAGCCACTAGTCCACAAAATCTTAAAGATCAAGCCAAATCCTTGGTATCAAGTCACAAATTCCTATAGTTTATGTACTTCCAATTCAAATATAAAATTCATTAGAAGCCCTAGGTACTAAGTCACAAACCTTAAGTACTCTTTTAGTTCCTCATTTTATTTTGTTTTTCAACCCGTAAGATCGATTATAGACATATCTTTTTTTCTTAATTTTAAGCTTTGAAACATAACCCTAGGTGTTTTCTCCATTTTAAAGCCTAAGTCATAACTATAAATATCTTTTCTATTTCAAAGTCTTAAGACCTATTGTCGACATTCCATTTTTAAGCCTTAGGTTAGATTGTAAACTTGTAGGCAATCAACTAAGTCATTTCAAATTCTTCAACATATATATTTTTAATTAACACCTAAATTTATTTATTTCCAAACTCTTCCAATTTTTTAAACCTTTTGAAATTTAGGTAACCACTTAGGCACGTAAAATAGGGTGTCCAATACCTTCCTTATTTTATATATGAACCATCAAACTCTTTTTCTAGTTAAGACTTCTAGTTTTTTTTCTTATGTTTTTCTTTATCTTTTCATAATATAGTAAGGTAGCAACTTCATTGCATTTATTCTTTCCTTAGTCATTCATTTATGTTAAAGGCATACTCTACATAGTAGCTACGCTCACTTTTTCTTTGGCTTTAGGTAATTTGGTATAAGACTCAATCATAGTGACCAAATTTATGATATAAAAATCACTTTACCTTGGATTTGTTAAATTATTGATCGTGTCTATTTTTTTGGCTTTGTAATTAATCATCACAGCTATATATTTCTTGTTACCATCATTATTTTCTTTGATCATGCTTTCTTCTCTCTCTACTTCTCTCTCTACCTTTACCTCTCCATCTAAAATTTGAGGAATAAGGAGTAGTAGAGTCCTTTAAGTCATTCTCCTCCATATTTAAACTTTAATTCATTTTTTGTTATTGGACCAATAATGAACTCTAAAATTCATTAAGTGAGAGTTCATTCATATCTTTAGATTCTTCAATTGAGCAAATAACATGATCATACTATAGTGCCAAGGAACATATTATCTTCTCAACAATATCAACATCTTCCATTTCCTAACTATAGAATCATACATTATTAGTTATGTTCATAGTCTTTGTAAAATAACTAGCAACAAATTTACCATCCTTCATTTGTAGATTTTCATAATCCATTCTTAACGCTTAAGTTATATGCTCTTCACTTTATAGGAGCCTTAATATTTTTCATACTGAATCTCAAATATCCTTGGAAGTTTCTTTGCTAAGACTACTTTCTATGATAGATTGATCAATGACCTAAAACAAGTAATTTTTTCTACCTAAAATTTTTTAACTTTGGTTCCTCCAATTCATTTTGCTTTGTTTTTGTGAGTGCTACACCATCTGTGGGTGCTACTACACCGAATTCAATAAGAAGCCAATACTCTTTAGACCGTAAAAAGTTCTCCATCAATATGCTCCAATAAACATAATGAAGATTAATATGATTCAAAGTTTAAAATAAACTAAGAATATCTATAAATACTAGCGTTCAAGGTAGACTTTAATATTTTTTTACTAAATTCAAACATAACTCAAATATTTTAAGATTTTTTAAAAAACCAATATTTTGAAAATTTTCGATTTTAATCCTAACTTAATAGTACTGTCAACTCTTTATTAAAACAATCTACTTTGGTACTTTTTTTTATCATTTATTTGTGAGTTGTCTCACTAAAAAAGTAGCCCTGCTTGTTGCCTAGATGATAACATTTGAGAAATTTTAAAGCATTATCGTCTAGCTCTAGCTCTAGCTCACGGGTCATTTATTATGTCTCTTGCAATCCCTAAGCCCTATTTGGACATCTATTCTCTCGCATGCTCATCATCTCTTATCACACTTGTCTTCTTTTTTTAAAGTAAAACAAAGGAAACTTCATTGATAAACACTGTAAGCAGCTAAGGCTAAAGAAATACAAGTAGGAAAAGATAAATCCCAATAAACAAGACCTGGCATATAACTAGCATTTTTTGTAAGAGAGTGAACTGTACAGTTCGCAGATCTTTTACAAGAACCAAAATGAATATCATTTGTGGAATTACAAAGGAATAAGAAATCATTAATAATCAAATCAACTTCGAACCGATTGCGACAAGTTGAATGAATACCCTGAATAATCAATAGTGAATTTGATTCAATAATAACAGAGTGTAAGTTTTGCTTTTTAACCTAAATTAATGCCTTACGGATACACATAGCTTCTACAGTAGACGGATCCAAAACCCCAGGATAGATATTACTACCAGCAGCTGTACAATCGCCATTGCTATTTCGAACAATAAACCAATACCAGTCTTCCTTGACTCTTTGAAAATAACAACATTTGTGTTGATTTTAAGGTAACCATCTGGTGGTTTTTGCCAAAAAATAGGAGTAAGATGGGCCAGTGTTTCGTCTCCTAGCAGTAGTCCAATTCATCAACATCGAACAGGCAAGAAAAAGAATAGTTTGAGCTGAATGCTGAAGGCCATGTCAAACCAAATCATTCCTGTTCTTCCACATAGCCCAATAAATTGAGATAACCAAACACATATCATCAACAGTATAATTATGTGCGACAAAAGAAAACCAAGAAGGCAGTGCAACAGAGATGGAATAAAATAAACCCAGCTGAGAATGTGACCACACTGCCTTAGCACAACAGCACTCAAATAAGACATGAGAAATAGATTCAGGCTCAATACCACAAATATGACACAAAGGCAAAATATGAACACCTTTATGAACAAAGAAGAGCATCAACCGATAAGCAAGCATTTAGTGAACGCCAAAAGAAAATTTTAATCTTAGTAGAAATGTTCAAAGACCACAATTTCTTCCAAAGAGGAGAGGGAAGAACCTGATTCAAGTCTCGAGGGATTGCATGAATGAAATGGTAAGCACTTTTAACAAAATAGAACCCTTTCCTATCAAAGAACCAAAACCAATAATCAATGCTTCGTTGGAAACTCAGAGGAATTTGGAGAATTAAATCTCTATCTCGCTCATTAAATAAAGTAGAGATTAATGACAAATTCCATTGTTTAAGGTCACGAAGGACTAAGTCAAAAACTCGAAGATTTAGCCAAGAATCATCAAGAGTTGAAGTGACATAGGGATTCTCCTCAACTGGCAGCCAAGGGTCAAAACAAACTCTAATAGTGCTGTCATTTCCAACACGTTTCTTACATCATTTTTTTAACAAAATCAATGCTTGAAAAGATACTACTCCAAGTATAGCTAGGATTGGTACCTCTTTTAGCATCTCACACTGTGTTTTGAGGATAGTAGCGAGCCTTAAGAACTCTTGCAACCAATAAAGAATTATCAGACAACAACTTCCAACATTGTTTTCCGAGTAAGGCCATATTAAAATCATGAAAAGTCCTGAAACCCATGCCCCCTAAGTGTTTCGGCCAACACATTTTCTCCCATGCCATCTAAGGAATGCCTTGTTTTTGTCTTAAATTTGTACCCCGCCAAAAAAAGTTAAGTATTGTCTCAATCTTTTTGCAAACATCCATCGACAATCTAAAAATAGTCATAGCATAATTAGGAAGAGACTAAGCAACAGATTTCAGTAGAACTTCTTTACCAGCCTGAGAAAAAAAAATCCTATTCCATTCTTGCATTCACTTCCATAACTTCTTCTCAATAAAAGAGAAAATTTCTTCCTTGTCTCTCTCAATAAAAGCAGGTAAACCCAAATAAGAAAAGAAGAAATGAACAGAAAGACAAATAAGACAAGCAGCTTCCATCGATCCAAAATCAACAGAAAGACGAGGAAATGACATTCCTCACACCTGTCCTCTTGTTCGCCTCCTATTTTAATATTGTCCACAATAATTCTTGCATTGAAGAATTGATATAAAATAAATACAAAAATTTGTGATAAGACGCGAATTCGGCTTGACCGGAAATCTCACCAAATTTGCATTGCCATTCCGTTGGACCTATAAAGTTTTTCAGGTCCAGTCCCCACCTATTATGGAGCTTGAAGTCAAAACTATGCGTTTCGGCCACTAGGAACCAATAACTGCATTTTTTGGGTCATTATGCGGAAGGAGGCAACTGAAAGCCCGAGTGTCACTGTAAAACCCTCACCATTAAATTCACCCATTCACCGATTCAACTCAAGCCTCCAATCTATGGATTCTCACTCTCACTTGACCGCACCCAACCGCTCTCGCAGCTCTCAGTCGCCCTCACCATCGCACTCCGCCTCCGCTTCCGCCACGTCCTCGATTCACAAACGCAAGCTGGCAGCGGCGTCTGACGACCACGCTCCTCCCTTCCCTCCCTCTTCTTTTTCAGCAGACACGCGTGACGGCGCATTGACCTCCAATGATGACCTCGAGAGCATATCTGCTCGGGGTGCAGACTCCGACTCCGACGCCGATGATTCCGACGCCGTTGTCGACGACGACGACGACGAGTTTGACAATGATTCTTCCATGCGCACCTTCACCACCGCTCGCCTTGAGAGCAATGCCGGCTCCTCTGCCACGGGCGCAGGCTCAGGCGGTGGTGGCGTGTCCTCCGCACGCACCACGAAAATCAAGACGGAGAATTTAGCGGTGAAAATTGAAAATTCTGATGGCGGAAAGGATGGTGTTCCGGCCGTGGCTGGTGCTGCTGGCTCCACCGCAGCAGGAGGTTCTGTACCGGGGATTGTGGTGAAGGAAGATTCTGTGAAGATATTTACGGAGAATCTGCAGACTAGTGGGGCTTATATTGCCAGAGAAGAGAGTCTTAAGAGAGAGGTGATCAGTTATGAACCTTTTTACTCTTCCACGTTGTTCCATGCATTGAAAATTTGAGAGATTAAATGGTCAAATTTGGGTGAATTTTCCTTTTGGTTACATGTAACTCGATATTGGAGTTACGTAGATTAATCGACTGATTGAAGTGTTTCAGGAGGAAGCTGGGAGACTGAAATTTGTGTGCACCTCAAATGATGGCAATGATGAACATATGGTTTGGTACCTGTTTCTCTTATTCTGATTATATTTTCAGAGAGTTTTAGTTTTTTCTTTAATTTTTTTGCTATAATTGTTTCACATATATTGTTATTAAGAACTTTGTGCAATTGAAATGCATAATATAATCTAGTCGCTATAGCTTATTCCTTTGTGTTCTTGACCTCAGGTTGATAGGACTGAAAAATATATTTGCCAGACAGTTGCCGAACATGCCGAAAGAGTACATTGTCCGCCTTGTCATGGATAGGTAACTATAGGGTTAACGTGTGTGTTATCCTTGATTGTCTTCTCCTTTCTCTTTTTCCTCCAAAGCAAAGCTCAATCCTTTAGTTGAAAGTTGCATTGTGACTAGTTTATAGAGTCTTGCAGTGTAGATGATAAAACTGGAACATGTAGCATGCTTCTTATGTCTCACGAATGACTTGTGCTGGTGGAGTTAGCATCTCCACAACACAATACATTCACCCATCATTTGCTTTTTGTTGTGAGATTCTGGAGGCATGTTGTTACTTATGTGCTACTCAACAAATTGAATGACTATCTTGGCGAGCTTCAGGATATTATCCTATGAGCACTCATTTGAGCATTCCATTTCTGAGCCTGTAGTTTAAAGTGTGGTCAGATTTTCAAGTGGACGCTATATTCTGAATCTCCATTTTTGTTTGCGTTTTCTTTTCAATTCACAGAAACCATAAGTCTGTGATGGTTATCAGACGTAATAAGGTTGTTGGCGGGATCACATATCGCCCCTATGCCAGGTTAGATTAACAATCATATTATATCTTTGTCCTTTTTGAGCCTTCTTATGATTTACTGAGTTGGCATCACATCATGAATTAAATTCCTTTTACTTCACCGCATAAGTTCTCTTTCTGTTTGTACCATTGTTTTGTTTTGTGGTCAACTTTTGTACATGAGATCAATGTTGCGAATACCATACCGAACTTGGTACTGGATTGGGTTTTGGTATGGTACCGATACTGGTCAATTTCGGGTACCGTTTTGGGAAAGTTTTTAAATTTATGAAATAGTCTCTGATTTTTTTTTAAATTTACAAAATAGTCCATTTTACCATCATTGACTACCAAATGTATTGATTAATTTGATTGAGCATTTTTCTATTCTAGTTGCTAGTAATGGCAGTAGAGCATAAGAAAATTGGGAATTTAAAACTAGTTAACAAAGCATAAATATAAGATTGATGTTTAATTTGTTGATCCAATTATTCTTGTACATAATAAGGCTAATCATGGACCATTTGACATTTTTATAGCTCTACATTCTAAGAAAAGAAAAAATAGACATTTCAATTGTAGAATATGCCAAGATCCTTTGAATATGTCAAAATCCAAATTGCCAATTTAAAATTTTTTATCTCAACTAACTCTAAATTAGTAACCTTATGTCTGCATATTGTATGATAAAAATTGTCAAAAATCTTAGTGCCACTGCTGACTGAATTAAACCGATGCTCTTTACGTGGATGAAAGCAAACAACTTCAATGAATTAATTTCCATTTTCTTAGTTCCATTTCATAGTCCACACAACAAGCAACGTAACAACAAACCCATAAATTCCATTCACAATTCACAAAATATACATAAAGCCATAAACACACTCCCCCCAATTATTTCAAAATTCAACAACAATTTCAACAGGTCAAGTCGGGTCAGGTCGAAAATAGATTTGGATCTATTTCAGATCTGGTGTGGCGGAGGAGACCTGAGACTCCAAGGGTGGTGGCTAGGCTGGTGGGGCATCGGTGGTGGTGGCAAGCTGCAGGTGTGGTGGTTGAGAGAGAGAGTGCGATGTGTGAGGGAAATAAAAAAGTGGAGAAGCCGAAAAGGAGAGAGCAGAGGGAGGAAGGGCCGCCGATGGTGTGGCTGTGGTGTTGCCGAAGAAAGGAGGGAGGGTCATCGGTGGGTGCTTGAATGAGAGAGAGTGAGAGAGATGTGAGAGAAAATAATTATGGGAGAGAAGAAAGAAGAAGACAGTTGGGGAGGGGGGGAGGGGTGGGTATGGATGTTTTTTTAAAGAAAATTTTTGCAATTTAGTCCTTCAACTATGTAAAATTTATAGTATCGGCCAGTATTTTGAATACTAGCTGGTACGAAGCAAAAAACGCATGTATTGACTAGTATTTGCTCTTGGTACAGACCTTCCTCTATTTCGTACCGTTTTCCGGCTAGTATGGGCTGGTATAGAACGAAATATATAACACTGCTTGAGATGCAATAGTTCTTTCTCCTTGATACAGTTGCTAAGCTTAAAACAATTTATTCTCAAGTTTGGATAACATTGCTTCTTGAATATACTTATAAGTAACTATGTAGCTGAAAGTTCTGCTTATCTGAAATCAGATTTTGCTCCTTTTTGTCCCATATTTTCCCTGGTTACTTACTTTTTTGCCGCTGGGGATTGCAGTCAAAAGTTTGGAGAGATAGCATTTTGTGCCATCACAGCAGATGAACAAGTAAAAGGTTATGGAACAAGATTGATGAATCACTTAAAGCAGCATGCGCGTGATGTTGATGGGTTAACACATTTTCTAACATACGCAGATAATAATGCTGTTGGCTATTTCATCAAGCAGGTAATTTTTCTTTTAACCACTTCTGGTAGTTCTTTTTTTCCAGCTTTGACTGCCAGTAACTGATATCTTTACTACCAGGATAGATGACTTCCTACTATGGGGATTTTACATAGAGAAGTAATGAGACATTGTTTTCCAAATGTCTCTTCTTAATTATTTTTCACAATTTTTTTATGACGGATATATGGTAATAATTTCCATACTGTATCTGATTTTAGTTAACCTCCATATTCCCTGGAGATGAAAACTTGAAGTATTGTAATAGTAACTTAGATTTCTACTTCTTGATTGCTCAATGCCAGATTCCTTGTTTTTCCTCTCCATGTTGCTTATCTTCTGGTCGCCCATTTCTTTTTAAAGGATTTTAGTTGTAGTGTTGTGTGATATTATTGAAAGAATCACTGTGCTTTTATGATTTCATCTGCACGATCTCCTGGCTGTATTTTCCCGGAGAATTTGCACATTTGTTACTTCAGATTGCTTGCTATCTTGATATAGTGGGGTTGGCCCTTAATGGCTTTTTGTGGTAACTTGCAGGGCTTTACTAAGGAGATTTATTTGGACAAAGATCGATGGCAAGGGTATTGTGAATAACAATCTCTGGAAATGTAAACATGATTGAATGTTTGCTTGTAGATTCTTGATCAAATCAGTACCAGTGGTGGTAATTTGGGGTTAGACGCTTTTTAGGTTCTTTGGGAGAGTGCGTTATGGGAAAAGATTGCTTCATGATTTTGCATGCAACCTTCCAATATCCTAGTAAATTTGGTCATAGGTGAAAATATAAAATAGGAATGTTAACTTTAACTTGATGGTCCCTGTCCATTTAATATTTCTTTTTGAAGTATGTTTCCAAATTTCTTGAGTTGTCCCTTCATTAATCCTGTTTGGTTGTGTTCTTGTGGATTTCATTTACTTTTAACATTTTTTAATTTCAGTTACATTAAAGATTATGATGGAGGCATCCTCATGGAGTGCAAAATTGATCCAAAACTACCATACACTGATCTATCAACTATGATTCGTCGTCAGAGGCAGGTAAAGTGAAGGAATTCATCTATGATCTTCAACATTTGGAGCAACAGATGACATTTGAAGTTTATATACAAGGCATCTTCTTAGAGTAGAAGTTGCAACTAGTTGTATTGGTCATTTCTGCTCCTCCCATTTTGCAGAAGCTGTAATAATCCATCTTCTTAAACTTTAAGTTCTTACTAAATATCTGGACTAGAAACTATCTGCTGCCTACACTTATTTGTCCTTTCCGTCATTTTTGGTAGTCCACTGAAGTTTATGTTCCCCTTGCTTTTGGCAATTCTAGGCTATTGATGAAAAGATAAAAGAGCTGTCAAATTGTCACATTGTTTACCATGGGATTGATTATCAGAAGGTACAGGATGAGAATTCTTTGATTATCAATTTTTATGGGTGCTCTTTCTGTCTGAATTCTTGGAAATTTTACAGATGTTACTGGTTTACTGCCACATGACATCTAGGTTGATTTTAGATTTGGTCTAGTTTTCATGTATGAAGTTAGTTTTGATCAAGAAGTCATTGATTTTCAGAAAGAAGCAGGGATCCCCAAGAAGATCATCAAAGTTGAGGATATTCCTGGCCTGAGTAAGCTCAAACCTTTTGTAATTACTTCAAAAGCATGTTTTTACAGTTCAATTACTTATTTCTGGTCGTCTACGTCCTACAAGTTAGGAAAGGGAGGCAATGTAATTGAGTTAGATTATTGGCTTTAATGTTACGGCCTACTATTTTCATCAAATTAGATAATGCATGGTTGAAATATTTCAGATAGTAATAAGGGTTCTTTGGGATGTGATAACAGGGGAGGCTGGGTGGACTCCTGATCAGTGGGGCCATTCACGATTCAGAACTCTAACAGCCTCTACAGATACTGCTACAAATCAGAAACATTTGACTGCATTTATGCGTTCATTATTAAAGGCATGTCTAGCCCAACTTCCATTACTATTATTTTATGTTTTATTTGCCGTTACTTGGTGCTGGTTAACAGACTCTGGAATACCATAATGAGAGTTATATAACTTATAGACAGGTTCAATGCTTGCTACTCCTTTTCTGAAGCAAAATGAATTGGAAACTTACCTAATGACCTGGTCCATTAGGTTTTCGTGGTCGAGACTCTTATATCCATACCTAACCTCCTTCCTGGATAGCTTTGCTTTTTAATGGTGTTGTTTCAGTCACAGTACCATTTTGACTGTGATTCATAGTTATTAGGACGTGGGAAAAAACGACACCATCTCTTTCCTAATGGATTAACAACTCATGTAGGACAAATAGAAGAATACTATAAACTGAAAATATGGGTTGTTGAAAATTTGAATTTATACTGGAAATTAAAAAGAACAAGGAATTCAGATAAAGAATAGGTCTAGAAATCTAGGCATCTAGGAATCTCACCTAGGATTTGAAACAAACAAATCTATTAAAATCACGCTGATAAGTTTCTAAAATTGCTCCTAAAACTTAGGAATTACTCACACTTTAAAATTAGTCTATCTTTGTAATTCTGAAAGTCGTTAAACATAGCATATATTGGGAAAGGCCTTGAATTCCAAAATAAGCATAGAATACCATTTACTAAGGATTCTTATTATTTTTAAATAAACTTAAACTCTAGATTAATAAAGACAAAAAAGTAATAGAAACATTTTCCTTCTCTAATTAAAAAAATTAAAACAATTTTTGACTGCAGCGTTCTCCTTGACTTGATAAAAGTCAACGTCAATGAATAAAGGTTGTCAACCAACATCACCAAACGTTTGATTAATGTTTACTTCCAAACGAGTCCACGACTTCAAATTCACACTTACATTCTTCAAGGTCTTGTACATTTCTTTTTCTTGGTCGCATGTATATTTTTGTTAGGGCACTCATAGGCATAATGTCCTCTTCCATTGCATAGATAGCACTTGTTTCCTTTCATGTTATCTAGATTATATGGAGCTTGACATTTGGCTGGTTATGAGCAGTAGCAGCTCCTTTTGCATTAATTTGTCCATATAAAGACTCCAAATATAGCTCCACTTTTAGAGATAACATTTTGAAGGTTATAAATCCTTGACATGAGAAGTTCTTTTCGTTCTGCTCTTAAACCATTTACGTAACGAGATATAAGCTCTCTTGGATTCCATTCCTTCACAATGAACCTCCAAATTCTCTGTGGAAGTCATAGTTCCTTGTCAAAGCATAGTAAGTTGAGCTTGAAGGTCATCTTTGTAATGTAAAGGCAAGTACTTCCCTCTTGGTTTTAGTTTCACCTTTTCCCACAAAGTAAGGTACTTATAAACATTTTCGTGGTAATATTCCAACCATGTCAGGTAGCTCAATTCTAGTTTGATTTCTCAGATTCCGCATAAGTACTAGTATGAGAGGTTGATATTTTTGGCTGTCCAGCTTGCTCTGGAACCCTTAACTGTTGCTTTATAACCTATTCAACTTGCTCTTCTGTTGCTTCAGCCTTCAGTTTGTTGGTTGTTTTTGGGTTTTTTCAACTTCCTATCAAGTTCCCCTAGCTGGTTTGCCTGCTGTCTTGTGGGAGTTTCTAATTGTTGAAGACGCACTTCAATGCTGTCTAGCATCTGATCTTCTTGGTCCTTCCACTTTGTACAGTCATTGTTGAATCTGAGCTCTGATGCCAAATGGATATAAAAAGCACAACTGAATAAAATCCTGGAATTTTGAAATCTGGGATGCTGAAATATTGCTAGTTTTGCTGGAAATTCTAAGTTCAAGTGTGAAATTTAACTGGGATCTACTAAAACTTCAGGTTTAGGTTGCTGAAAACTCGGATTATTATTTCTAGGGGTTTTAGTGAAGACAAGAAGATAGTGAGTAGGATCATTCCAAGGCTTATGAAACTAGGAATCACTCTTAGGTCTAGGATCATTCTTAGAAGAAATCTTCCTACCTAGTTTGAAAACTCAAAATTTGAATAGATCATCAGTTTTACTTCCAACAATTGGTTGTTTACATATATATATAAAGTTCTTGGAACCCTAATCCTAGCAATAAATGGATTCCCAATTAAGATTTCCATAACAAAATTGAATCTACTTTAATAGAGATTCTTTATTGTCCAATAAGTTAAGTTATAAACAAATTAGGATGATCTACTTAACTTCTACCTAATTCTTATCTAATAGGCAGTTAGCGTTAGAAAAAGGACTTGACAGCCTCTGTTACTGTTCATGTGAAATGGTTGGTGACAGTTACACTTAAAAAAGTTCCCAATCTCCATCCTTTAACCTTTCTGTTTCTTCTTTTTTTTTTTTTTTGGTTACCTGGTTTGACAATGACAACTTCTGCAAATGTGCTATTTCTGACTATTTCAACGCTCCATGCACTCTAACCACTTGTCTTCTTGCTTTAACAGTCAATGCATGACCATGTTGATGCTTGGCCATTTAAGGAACCAGTTGATGCACGTGATGTCCCTGATTACTATGACATCATCAAAGATCCCATGGGTGAGAAATTTTCTGCTTTTGCATTTGACTACTTTGCAAATTGTTAGTTCTAACACCAAGCCTTATATATCAAAATAACCTATTATGATTGTTTTTTAAAATCATTTTGACATAGCACCTCTGGGAGAATTTGAAACTTGTAGTCGTTCTTGAAAATGACGTATGATGTGCAAGGTTCTTATATAACTCTAGTCAAAGTGTCTCCAACTGGTAATTGAAGGGGTTTAGTGTGACTGTGATGTACAGATGATGGAGTTTTTAACTAACTGGGAACTCGTATTTTAGAAACTTAACAAGTATATCAGGTTCCATTTTAGTTCTTTGATCTCTGTCTTTGGAAAGACGTTAAAATGATGTCTTGTTCTCTGCTATTTGTTGAAAGCTTGTAATAATCAGTGATTCATAATTGGACACTTGTTCTATTACAGATCTGAAGACAATGTCTAAAAGGGTAGAGTCTGAACAATATTATGTGACATTCGAGATGTTTGTTGCTGATGTCAAGAGAATGTTTGCCAATGCACGAACATATAACTCTCCTGAAACCATTTATTTCAAATGTGCTACCAGGTTTGCTCATCCACTTACTTTTGTTTCCTTTTTCATATTTCTGATTGCCACTTCATTATATTTCCTTGGTATGTGCAGGTTGGAAGCCCACTTTCAAAGCAAAGTTCAGTCGGGTATTCAACCTGGTGCAAAAATTCAGCAATAACTAATTGGATGTCCGGTGTAGAAATCTAAGTGTATGATTTCCCTAAGGATAGGTTTCACATGGCATAAATAGTTCTTATAGTGAAAGCCTGTGTGGTGGGCGTGTGTCGATATGTTAATTTCCCATCTGATTCTGTGATTCTTTCGCTGATGGATAAGATATCTGTGCTGTTATCCTACCTCTCTTGTGCGGTGGAGCAACTTGTATCAAATTGGTTAAATGTAACAGCTTTCACGCTTATCTTTTAAAATATTTTTTATTTTTGAAGATCCTTTTCTTGTGATTCAGTAATTTAGAAACCTTGAGGTAAAGTCGAGGACTTTTACCTCAGGCGAGGAGTGTGTAAAGTACAATATTAGAAATAAAAAGTATGAACTCATCTAACAAAGAATTGTGTAATAAATAACTTTTCAATTAGAAATTGTTTCTTCAATCTTATTACATCGGTTCAGGCCTTTTGAGTATAAAAGGCCATAAAAAGTTGGGCTGGATTATGATTATTCAACTTACTGTCTAAATAAAAAAAAAAACAAGTTTTTTTCCTTAGTTCTTGTCTTTCACAAATTAGTCCTTATCTCCTTCCATCTATGCATATTGGATTACTTATTAGGAATTTCATATTTACTGCATGATAAATGTTATAGGCTCGCTCTTGTAAACTTTTTATCGAGTACCTAGAGAGTCTTTTGTGTCTCTCTACAAAGTAATGTCAACCCAGTAGTTATACTAACTCAAGCATTATGACTGGGGAGTGTCTTCATGCTTCGAAATTTGACCAACCTCATACAAGAGTAACTCGTGGCGGCCCTGGAGTTTTCCAACTAGTTTATTCTTCGATGATTGAAGTTACCCTCACGTCTACATTGCGGTTGTTCGTCTAACTCTTAATCTTTCATATGCGAAAACAACTGCTTTTGGTCTCCAGAATAATTCTTGAAACGCGCTTTGTTTAATATCTACAATCTTCTTTATTCATAGTGTAAACAATCTTCAGCACAAGCATTACTTTTGTAACTGTATTTCCAAATTTCGACTTCCCACTCAAAACATTTCATCTACCTATACTAATGAAAATCTAAATGCATATCACTGGCACAACTAATGACACTTGCGGATTTATACATACACAATATAAGGATTAAAATCATAGTTCGGACTTAGCATATCCATTGAATGTGCAACACCACTTCCTTCACCATAAATATGGGCAAACCCTTCTGTATTTTGTCCAAGTATCTGTTTGGATGGGCTTTTGAGAAGTCAATAAGCACTTTTCTTTACCACAAAAATCATTTTTAAGAAAAATAAGTGCTTGACTGTAAAATAAAAAAGTACTTCTTTAATAGATATGACGTTTTTGGCAGTCATAAATATCTTTTTAAGAAACTCAAATTTGAAATTTCTTAAAAACGCTTTTTTAAGTAGATTTTCAGATCAATTAATGCGCCTATTTTTTGGTCTTTTTTGTCCTTATGTTTTACACATAATTCTCACAATATCTACAAACCCATCTTGGGAGTTATATAATATTATTTGACTTTTTTATATGTTTTAATATTTATTTTTTATATTAGTTTTGCCTATGTTATAATCCATATAAAAGATTTGATTAGATAATTGTATAAATGATTATTTGACTTGAGATCATTAAAGTATCTCATATAGGAATTTTTATATTTTAACATTATTTATGACCTATCCTAGACAAGGATAGCTTAGTCAATAGTTATTGGATATATCATAAACTGTATTGAGGTAATTGAGTGATCAATATATAATTCATCATTTTAAAGTAATTTGAGAGAATATTTCATTGTCCTCAATTAGTATCGATTTGGAAATCCTTCACCAAGATTGAATGACACTTTAAATAGTTTTTAAATCTAGTTGAATCAATTACTAATTATGGAGAACTAATAATCGAACTTAAAGAGAGTAAAAATTAATTCCATATTCTACGCTTAATCGGAACATTATGCAATGAAATGATTGAATTATACGAAAAAAATCATATACAAAAAGGTTAGTCAAAACCACATTGATATTCCTAAATATTTTGTTGGTCATAATGCATTACTAAACTCCAATATTGATTTATAGATAAAAGTTATTTAATTAGAAAATTAAAGATAAATTAAAGGAATATAATTTATCTAATCCTAAATACAATTTAGGATTACAATTTATATCTATTGTTTACATATTTGAGAACCTAATAAGTCACATAAAAGAGAGAAAAAGTGTTTTAATCAATTTAGAATTGATTATAAAGTTTGAAAAACTTTATGATTAAATATGTAATATTTAATATATAAAAGAACTAATAGGAGATATTTAGTACATAAGAACTAATATAAGATAATGAATTTTAATTAGTATTTAATTATAATTAATTCTAATTCTAATTAAATTTTATTAAAATTAAAAATTTATTTTAATTAAATTACTAAAAATTTTGAGTCTTACTATAAATAAACTTAAACTTAAGCAAGTTAGTACTTCTTAATTAGCCCTCTCTACAATAGTTGTAAAGTTCTCTCAACACATTCTGTGAATACTATTTGAGGCCAAAAATTGGTGTGGCTATAATAGTTGAGATGAACTAATTCTAGAATTGATTTAAGGAACTCAACAAGAAAAAAATCAAGTTTCGGAATAAGGTATAAACTACGATTAATGTTTTATTATATTTTATGTTTAATTATTTATAAAATTTAATTGATCTTAGCTGAAATATCGAATAAAAAAGTTGTGTTTATTCCACTATGAGTGGGATTAGATCCTGCCCATATTTTTTAACAGTGGTATTCTATTACTTGATTAGTATGATTGTTATTAATCTTGAATTTTTGAATTGAAAATTAGAAAATCCTAAACCATCAAATTTGAAATCCAAGGTTAAGAATTCCAAAAGTTTTTAGTAATGCAACAATTAGAAACTCACAACCACCTATTAGTTTATGAAGCTCAAATCAATAAAATTTGAAAATTGGAATGGTTAAGTTTTAAGAGCAAACAATGTTATGCATATGAGGTAATTATTGTGGTTTTGTGAATTGTCAATGGTTATGGTGAGATGAAAAATAATGAAATTTGGCCAATGGTTGTAGCCATTATAAGAGAATCTGCGACAACCTATAGGGAGGCAAGGCATGAGATGCCATTGTGTATTGTTAGTGGAAGCTGCTGGTGGGAGGCAAGGTATGAAGATGTCTGTGGTAAAGAAGATGGCAATGACATCAAAGAGAAACACAATTGATAGTTGTTGCATTCCTCCCATTGGAAGGATGCTTCGAATGTTGGAAAATTGGGTTGGATTCGATTCCACACATAGCATAATAGTTACAAAGCTTTTTCATATTTGATTTCCCAAAAGCCAAAATCACTAAAATTGTATAAAATGATTAATAAATAAATCATAATAAATAAAGAATCATAATTTATACCTTATTTTGAAGCTTGATCTTTTTCTTGTCGTATCCTTCGAACCATTTCCAAAATTGATTCACCTCAATCATCATACAACACAAGTGTCTATCCTTTAACGATATTCATAGAACAAGTTGAAAGAACTCTGCAACTGTTTTAGAGAAAATTGGACAAGGAGTGCTAGCTCTATTAGAGCTTAAGCATATTTATGATAGGTTTTGAACATTTTAGTAATTTAATCGAAATTAAATTCTAATTTCAATCTAACTTTAATTATAATTAAAAATAATTATGATTAAATACCAATTATGCCCAAATAAGATCTAATATCTCATATTAATCCTTATTTATTAAATATATTAGATTTAATTATAAAGTTTTCCAAACTTTACAATCAAGTCCAACTTGATTAAAATATCTTTGTTCTCTTTAACTTGTTTGTTTTATGTAACCCATTAGGTTCTCATATATAGTGGCAATGGATACAAATTATAACCCTAAATCATATTTAGAATTAGATAAATTAAACTCTTTTAATTTATCTAATTCTAAATATGATTTAGGCCTTTAATTTATATTTATAGATCAAGATTGATGTTTAGCAATACATCATGACCACTCAAATATTTAAAAATGTCAAAGTAGTTTTGACTAACCTTTCTATGCCTATTTTTTGTACAATTCAATAATTTCATCATGCAATGTTTTGATTAGGCATAGAGCATAAAACTAATGTCTACTCTAAGTCCAATCATATTATTTCTCCA
This sequence comes from Erythroxylum shatona, assembly GCA_027568895.1. Classification (NCBI taxonomy): domain Eukaryota; kingdom Viridiplantae; phylum Streptophyta; class Magnoliopsida; order Malpighiales; family Erythroxylaceae; genus Erythroxylum; species Erythroxylum shatona. Next base: position 14,539,736 of record JAOSBK010000004.1, read on the forward strand.
TCATTAGCTATTGATTCTATTAATGAAATTTGTAAAATACTTATAAAATTTTATTTTACTTTGGTGAAGGATTTCTCATACAAGTAATGTTTGAAATAGATTTCTCATATGAGGTCAGTTTAACGACTTTTTCTCTAACAAGCACCGACACATCTGTTTAAGTATCTCTATATTTTAACATATTAGATCGACTACTTCCTTCATAAGAAAAAATATATGTATGATAATCTTTTTATGTTCTATTAATGTTCAGTCGTAATAGAACATTGACTCAGAACAATTTAGGGATAATACAAAAATCCAATATGAATCTCATAATATAATTTCATCATAATTTCATTTGAAATATATAATTATCCTATTGATTTTATCACATACATCTAAATATGTATAAGATAAAGAATTTTTTTAAATTATTTTGCCACTAAACTACAACTAACAGTTAACTGTAAGGCATAAACCAAAAATCTTTCATTTGCACTAAGTCAATAGTTTAGGTATTTTATACCATATCACCATATAAAAATCAAGCTATTGCTAGGATAATGACTTACTGAGAGATTTCTACAAGATTCTCTATAATGAACACTTGCTTACAATTTTCATCTTAATTATCATCATAAATGAGAAAGTTGCCTAAATAGATGCTTGAATTTTTGATGAGACCTTAACTCCTTTTATATGCCTAATGACTCTAATGTTCCACAATACATTACTATCTTGAATAATGTAAGGAACTATATTAATTTCATTAAAGAACTTATTTAGCCAATTAATCATTTCCACTAAATTATAAATGTATTATGACTTAATTAGCAACTATTGCTATATTGAAACTTTTCCAAGCATAAAATGGTATTGTTATAAGTAAAATAGACCTTAATTAGGATTTACTTTTAAAGTTAATATCCTTATCAACTTCAACTCAAATATCAACTCATACATAAAATAATTGATATCTTTAATACTTTACAATTATCAGATATCTCATATATTAAACATCTTTAATACATTATCAATATACTTTGACATAAAATAGGTGAACAAATTTCAATTTATCTCTATAGATCTAATTCTTATAATTAAGCTGTTAACTTTTCATATGCAACAAAGCTTGTTATAGGACAATTATATTTTTAACAACTGAAAATTAGAATTGTTGTTCTATATGAGCAATAAGTCTCTAGATACTCTCACTGAAGAGGACAATTATACACTTACTAACCTTCTTGTAGACATGATAAATTCACAATCATCTCCAAAACAAACTATTTGAATTCAATATGAAAGTGAATATTTTCATGTCTCATAACCTTTCACCTATCCATCAAAGGTATCATAAAAGAAAACTAGCTCGAATTGGGCGTATTTCCATAAGATTTAAACTTTTCAAATTTCATCTTACTCTCACTACTTATCTTGAAAACCATTCTCTTATTAATGTTCATTGAAGCAAGCAGGTTGTTTAATGAGTCTGCAAGATTATATCTAACCTTATGAATATCTCATAACCTTTTATTATCCAATTTAGTTCTAAACTTAATGGATAATGTATGCTTCAATCAAGCATCACATTTTTAAATAATTAACTTTAAATCTTTAAAAGAGTTAACATTTTATATCTAATATGAAATCTTGCTAATTGATCTAATTGGAACTGTTGAAGCTAAATAATTGTATTAAGTATAGCTATAAAAGAAATAATATTACATCATATAATATCTCATATTGTATTTCCCTCCTTACATAAATCCATACTCTTATGAAATTTTATTATATAGGTGTTTACTACAGAATCTCATTCCTTATAGATAAGAAAAATTTAAAACTCACTGCTTCGATCTCATCAAAGTGCTTTAGTATTTTCAATGCTTAATCTTAGATTTAAACCATGTAAACTTTTCAAAATATTTAAATCACTATTTCATTTAATACATAAGACTATATGAGATAAAGTCATATAAAGTCTTTAGTATTGTAATAAAATATAAGTATCATCCTTTAATGAATTGACATTTTATCGAATACATCACATCCATAAATTTAACAATCCAATATCATCATCATCTTTTCACCAAAGGTTGATTTGGTTACTCTTTAACTTAACAAGTTTTATAAATTTCGTACAATCTATAATCAAAATGATACATATATCTTTGTATGTAATTTTATTATTTTCATCATGTTGATTTAACCAACATGGCATGAGAGGATAATCTCAGTTATACAACTTTGTATTCTTGCACAATTGTGTTAAGCATAAGTCTCCTTTATAAATGCATGATAAGAAATAGATTGTTAAGAAAAAGTAGTTGATCAAGTTTATGCAAATAATTTGTATATGTTGGAACCTAAATTCAATATCAAATATTCATAAACATGAATTAAAAAAATACGTATGATATGTTTCATATTATTTGTAGGCAAGAAAAGTGATGCAACCATTTTCAAAACTATTATTATAATAAAACAAAACCTTTAATTGATGTCCATGTTATGCTTTTAGTATGCTAAATTAAGTGGAACAATTTCATTAAGGTACTATATCTTTCAACTCTATTTTCTTTTCCATCCTACTATCATAGTTAACATATATTTTACATATTGTTATCAAAGTTTATGAGGCATTAATAAATTCAAAATGTTAATACATTTTGTCATCTATATTATTTTGACATATCTCTAAAACTTTGTCACCGAATTCTTAACAAGGAATATAGCAAAATTGCACCATATACATATAACTTTTCAATCTAATATAACTTATGTCTAAGAAATTCGGTTCGTTAACTCTTAGTATCAGCTATACTAAACAAAATAAATTCTACTTAGAACAAAAAAATTAATGTAAGAAAAGCACGTAATTAATTATATATCATGACTACCAAATAAGATTTGGAATTTAATCATATATTTAGTTGCTTCCACTATTTTATTCAAAATAATAGCCCTCACTATTATTCGAAAAGATTAATCTTTCTAATGGTCTAAGATCCCATTTAAATTTAGTTGATCTTGAGTTTGCTCAACAAACAAACTAAAATTATGTAGATAAAGTTATTATCAATTACATCTCATATGATTCCTAGATCTGTTAGGTGATAACTTTTGCCAAAGCATATCTTATATGTGATTCCTAATTTTTCCTTTAAATTTATGTGATCATAAATTTGTTCATCCAAATCACACAAATTTAGTTAAGCAGGATTCATTATTATAAGACTAAATATATTCGGATTAAAGCAGCCTTAAATATGCTCAACAAGTTTAACAATAAATAGAACTTTGATTTATTCTTCTAACAATGGAAGGCAACAATCATGTTCAAAACATGTACTTATTATTTTAACGAGAGATTTAATTTTATTTGTCTCATCAAACACAAATTACCTGTAATAACATACTTAAAACATGCAAGTTAATATGCATCTAATATATATATCAAACATATAAATAAAGTACATAACTTATGCATTCATAATCAAATTATATGCATAAAATATTAAGTTTCGTTTAATTCTAGTTATTGATTTTCATAATATAAAATAATATTTTAAGTCCTTGGAAAACTCAAATTAGATTAAACTCGTTGATTCTTAAATAAATTAAACTCCTATTTCAAATATAAACGTGATTTGAAAACAATTTTCAAATCAATTAGAAACTATTTCTAATTATCTTGACATCTTTAATAAAATTTAATTGAATTTTTTTCAATAAATTATACTTCTTACTTATTATAATTTAGGAAAACCCTTTTTCCAAAATTTTTTAAGTAATACATTCTAATCAAATTAGAAAACTATTTCTAATATAATTAGAAATTAATATTTTTAATCTCTTTAGAAATTAATTTTCCTTAATTAGAAAACTATTTCTAATATCAAAAGGAAACCACTTTCAAAAGTAAATAAAACACTTTTGAATTTAATTAAGAAAGTAATTTATAGTATTTATTTAGAGATTAATTTCTTAATTAATTACAAATATTTCTTTAATAAATTAAACAAATTATTTTCAAAATTATTAAGAAAGCTCAATGTTCTTAGTTAATAAACGAAAACACTTTTCACAATTTAATCAAGAAAAAACTTTTCTAACAAGAAACTTATTATTTATAAATAACCTCTAAACAAATATTTTAATTTATTTCAATTAAATTGAAATAAATAATTCTTAAAACATCTTTCTTAATTACTTAGAGAATATTTTTCTTAATTTTAAAGAGTCTAATTAATTAAATCTCAATCTAATTTAAACTAATTAATTCTATTTTTAGAAATAATTTTCTAAAATTAATTAAGAATCAATCTAATTATTAATCTTAATCATATTAAGAACAATAATTAAATTTTGAAATTGATGTCTAGATTTTAAAACAATTTTAAAATTTACGTTTGTAATAAAATTTATTAAGATTACATTAATCCTAAACGCAAACAACCCTTGTTCTAATTATGAATACATTATTCCTAGCCTAGAACAAACTAATCTTGTGTCCAAGTAATAACTATTCTAGCTCTAGAACATTTTTATTTCAGAATTACTATACCCTTGTTCTTATTACCAAACACACTTATTTTAACCCTAGAATAAGTTATCCATACTGCCAAACATAACCATTCCCCCTCCTCAATATTTGACAGAAACCCTAACAATAAAAATTGAAACCCTAGCAGCCATTGTTCATTCATTGTTGCTAGCATCTCTATGGCTATCGTTATAACCAGGGACGAATCCAGAAGTTTTTTGAGTGGGGGCAAAATTTAATGTGGGTAAAATTTTATTTTTAATGGGAGCAAAATTTTATTTTTTATGAGATCAAAACTTAAAATAATATTTTTTTTCATGTGACATTTTTTAGAAGCTGTGGGGACAAGTGCCCCCACTTGCCCCCAGTATAGCTCCGTCCCTGGTTATCACATCGCAACTTGTCGTCGGCATCGCTCCTCTCTATAACTAGTGCAAGCTCCCAGTCGCAAGTCCTATCTGTAAGCTTTTAACGTCTCTCCTCGCTGGAGTTGGCGCAAGCTCCACGACGCATCTGTAGTCCTCCAGACTACTAGTTGTCCAAATGTGCCTCCGACTTCGCGTGAAGCTATCGCCAATCTTAATTTCACCGCCTTATTTATTAAATATCTAACATTTGTTTTTCAAACTTTACAATAAAGTGTAACTTGATTAAAATATTTTTGATCTCTTTAATTCATTATTTATGAACGGCTCATTAAGTTTTTAAATATGTTAATAACGGATACAAATTACAACTCTATATTATATCTAAGATTAAATAAATTAAAAAACTTTTAATTTATTTTTAATTCTCTAATTAAACATTTTATGTTTTTAGACTACCTGAATATTTAACAATATCAAAGTAGTTTTGATTAACTTTTTCTTGTATGACTTTTTGTATAATTGAATCATTTCCTCAAATAATGTTCCAATTAGACATAAAGTATAAAATTAATTTCCACTTTTATTTTAAGTCCAATCATATTTGTTCTCTATTCATTCACTTAATGAAATTTATAAATTATTTACACAATGTCATTTTATCTTAACTAAATATTTCTCGAATTAATATTAATCGAAAATAGTGAAATATTCTCTCTAATTACTTAAGGATGATGAATCTTATTTTAATTACTCAACTGCTTCTATGCAGTTCATGCTACATGTAATGACTAATGACTGAACTACCTATGATTAGAATAAGTCATAAATAATATCGAAACATAACAATTCTTATACAAGATAATTTTGAAGATTTCAAGTTAAAAGATCACTTATATAATCATCATAATGAGAATTTCTATAAACATACAAGTACTGTCTAAATGAATTTTTCATATGGGGTTTGTTCAGTGAAGTTGTTTTCTAATAAACATCCACATATTTGTTTAAATATCTCTATACTTTAAATTATGAAATCGACTACTTCCTTCGTAAAAAAACATAATATATGCTATTCTTTTTTATGTTTTATTAATTATAATTTAAAAATAATACATAATACAATATTAACCTCAATTATCATACAAATCTACATTTGTATACCTTGAAATTATTTTGTCCTTAAAATATAACGAATCGATTATCTGGAGCCCTTACACCTAGGTGACGCCATCGAGCATTGGAATATGACTTGGGTGCTCTAGAACCTGACTGCCGGTGCCACGTGATGCAGTTAGAAGCTCTGCAACTCAAGGATGAGTTTTCTAGGTGTGGCTCCATGCGGCGGGACAAGCAGCTTCAAGTTGCAACTTGGCAAGCTACCGCCAGCTGGTCTCTAACAAGGTATTAGTTGAACTATAGAGTTGGCGGTGGCTGGAATGATAGGTGGTGGCAGCACTGTATGGTGGCTACAAGTAATAATGCAATGGTAACTTGAAAATTTTTAAGCCACGGTTTAATAATAAGATAAAGAACGAAGGTGTTTGGTTACAAGAATACAATATTCTAAATTCAGGAATAGTGGTATTTCGACATAGGGTTAGGCTTGTTCAGCATTAGAAATAAGATATTCATAACTTAGAACAATACATGCTTGGAGACAAAGATAAGCCTATTCTACTGTTGGAATAAGGCATATTTCGTTATTGGATTAAAATAATCCAAAAGTTGAATAATATTATCCTTAGTTTGAAGTAAAGTATTCCATGATTTATTTATAAAAAGGAGACCTAAAATTGTTTAAAAATTTTAAAATTCAATTCCAAAATTAAAGTAATTATTTTTCTTAATTTAATTAAGATTAATAATTATGTTGATTCCTTTTTAAATTTTAAAAAAGTTGTTTCTATAATTAAAATTAATTATATTTCAATTAGATTGAAATTAATTAATTAGATTCCTTAAAATTGAGGTAAGCATTTTCTTAAGAAACTAATTCTTCATTAAAGCTTATTTATTTCAATCGTAAGTAAATAAATAATTTCTAAATGAATAGAATAATAATTCTCTAAACTAAATTAACTTATAATTTATTAGCTTATTTAGAGAATTATTATGTTATTCATGTAGAAATTATTTCTTTACTTATGAATAATAAGTTGCTTGATTTATTAGAAAGATTTTTTCCGTTATTAAAATTTGACAAGTGTTTTCTTTTATTAACTAAGAAAAATGAGTTTTCTTTAATATTTTAAAAATAAAAATTTTAATTTAATAAGAAAAATATTTTAAATTAATTAAAATTAATCTCTAAATAAATAATAAAATTTTATTAATTAAAATTTAAAGTATTTATTTAATTTTGGAAATATTTTTCTTTAATATTAGACAATAGTTTTTTAATTAAGGAAAAATTAACCTATAATTAGATTAGAAATGGTTTTCTAATTGAATTAAAATTTTTGTTAAATTTTGAAAAAGAAGTTTTTCTAAATTAAAATAAGTAATAAGTATATTAATTAATTTTTTTAAAGGTATCAAAATAATTGGAAATAGTTTCCAATTGAATTTGAAAATTGTTTTCAAAACAAATTAAATTTATATTTGGAATAAGAATTCAAGTTGTTTAAGAATCAATGAGTTTGATTTAATTTATTCATCCAAAAGGTTAGAAATACTATTTTAGATTATGAAGATAAATAACTAGAATTTAATAAGGCTCGATATTTTTACACATATAATTTAATTATGTGTGCATAAATTGTATGTTTTAATATATTATGCATGTATAAATGCATGTTTTAAATGTATGATATTATTAAATATAATTTTGAGTTCATGATATAAATAAAAAGAAATCTCTTGTTAAAAAATTAAATATATGATTTGAATATGATTTTTGTAAGAATAAACTAGAGTTTTATTTATAGTTAGGCTTGTTGAAAGAGATAGACTTGTTGTGTACTTTATGGAAATTTTAGAGGGCATTTTAGTATAAGTCAATGAATTGATTTTTCTGTTGACTTTTATATGACTAATATGGAAGAAGATAATTCCCTTTACATCTATTTTACTAAGGAGGTCATTCCTTAAGACATCTAGAAAAAAGAATAAGTTGCATAGTGTTACACTCACCATGAACTTGATGGAAAAATCATTAAATGTAATATTTATGATGCCATGAGATATCTTAGTGTGTGTCATCTGTTGTAGATTTTCTTGATCTTTTAGTGCAGGAGTTGTTTATGTTAGATGATGAGGACAACCTAAAGGTCACACCTAGGAACAAAATTACAGTGAAAAATTTGCAGAATTTGGACAAAGATTTTGTCACCTGCTTTGACATTTAAGATGCAATCTTCAAGTTATAATCACTTGAAACCATAAGGTGTGATGTTGTCGATGTTGAATTACCATAATCTCATGCGAAACTTCTTCCTTTTATCTTGTAGGCACCGAAATTGGAACCAATACTTTTTCCTATTCATCTGAAGTATGTACTTTTGGAGAAAATGAAGCCCTTATGGTGATAATCTCTAACAAACTCTTGATTTAAAGGAGGAAAATTTGATCTGTATGCTTAAAGAATTTGAGGAGGCTATAAGTTAGACTACATTATTAAAAGAAAGTCTATCCAATTATATGCATAGAATATTGATGGAGGAAGGCTGCAAACCTTCAAAAGAAGCTCAACATAAAATTAGATCCATATATGGTAGACATTGTAACATCTCACTTTCACAGGACATGTACCTAACATCCTGAGTAATATCCGAGTACGAAGCCCGCAAGAGCGGCATGATAAAACAGTCATCGGTTAAAATTGAAACAATGTACATATATGCGAAAAATCAATAATCAATTTTGATCCAACTTATTTCATTTCAGTCATAAAAATTACAATCATGATTGGACTCATCAGAGTTTTAGCAATCCCTTAGGCCCATTATAGAACAAAACACTTGCAATCATAAAGTCATTTCATTACCAAATCATAAACATACACTTTGTACAATTCTTGCGGAACATAATTCAAAAACACAAAATTCACTCTAGACATATGCAGGCACACACTTATCCTGACCTGGAACTCTTACTCGAAGCCTCTCTGGAGTTCTGTACTAACCCCTGAATGCCATGTTGTAATTTTTGATGAGTTTTGCAAACTCAGTTGCGTAACCATCCTTGATGACTCACTCATATAACAAAATTCAATCATTATATAATCATATAGTTCATATCAATTTATTATTACATTTTAGCTTTACAAATCATTCAGTGAATTTCAATCATATATGAATGCTATATGCATAAGACTCATATAAATTTTTATTATTTTGACTGAGAGCCTATCACATACATATACAAATACTGGCTTATTGGGCTCAACTAGATTAGAATCATGGAGCATAACTCTACGTGCAAAAACAATAATCACATAGCAAAGCTCTACGTGTAAGCGCTTTCGTACTAGCTACTCTAGTCACAATGCCTTTATCTGAGCATACATTTATGAAATGCATCAAATACATAATTAAGTCGTGTATAGTAGACATTCATAATTCATAATCAAAATCTTATAGTGATCAGACCTAAGTCAGACATTCAGCTTTTGTTGAGAATTCAAATATCATTCAAAGGTCATCGAACATAAATCTGACATTCAATTTTCTAGTTGAGAATCAGAATATTCAAGTAGGCAGTCTCATTCACATATAAGTAGCACTTCCAATAATATTCACATGCATCAACGCCTCGAACAATTATTTTCCAGAATTCAGTACACGTTCATCAATATCAAATTCAATTTAGTAATAAACAAAACAAATCAAGGTGAGACCATCTTAGGTTACTCACAGTACACTCCAATATGCTATTGCCTGGATGGTCCAGCAATATCTGACTGGGATCCAATGTGCTCCTCTATATCATACAAAACACAGGCGTAAATGTATAAGTCTTTCTTTATGCACATCAATGTATAGGCAATATGCACAATGCATGTTCAATAACAATTCCAATTATCTTATTAAGATTTTGTCACCATATCATTCAGATAGCAAAACCCTCATTAATATAATTTGTACTTAGGGTTTAGACCATAATAAAACAATTTGAAATTAATTTCATAATCCAATTGATCATTTCAGATTGTTTTCTCATAATATGCTTTTGGGTCAACTAATAAGGTAAATGACAAAATTAGGCAACACTTCCCTCTAGAAAGTTGTTCTCAATGTTTTAAGTTTCTAATGATACCAAGATCATTCAATTGGGTTCATTATTCTATGAGTTATGCTCAGAATACCACAGACTGTGTACATTTGAAATTTTGGCTAATGCATGATTATGCATTCAAGTTGTACACCTTATATCACTCAATTCCATTATCCAAAAATTACAAACTTTATACCAATCAAAATCTAAGAGAATAAGTTATAATGCTTGTGAAGACATCTTTGTCTGATTCGGCCTACATCAATACAATTTATTCAATAACAACAGGACCTGATTTTTGTCCATGGTAGTGCTACTGCCTAAGTCAAGACTTACTTTCAAGCTCAATTTCAAGACCCTTAAGGACATAATTCAAATTCAATTTCTTCTTAACATTTGTATCCAAATGTCTCTAGTTCAATTTAAATCAAGAATCATTTTATTTTTACATCTACAGATCAAAATAGCCAAAATACCAAAGCATGTTTAGTAAAAACATTCCAGTTGTCAAATTTCAGCGCACCTCAGCATTTTCATCCTAGCACCCCCTTTCGAGATAACTTTGCATGATCATTATGATAAGGAAAATGGTGTATTTGTAACTCTTTCTTCTATACAATTGTTCCATTGTGTTTCCATTTTCTATTAACACCATAATCATACAATTTGATTCAGTATACTGAAAGTTATATCCAAAAGAGTTTAGAGATAGAATTAACATTCAGATTCTTCAGAAAAGTTGTAGAAATATATCTCTAGTTTAATCTAAAGCAAGAATCAACTCATTCAGAAATCTACAACTCAAGTTATAATCAGAATATCAAAGTCTATTCAATGAAAATTCTCCAGTTCATAACATTCCGCATACATCCTCATCAACAACTTATGCAATCTTTCCTAATTCAGTCATCATAATCACATGCCTTAAAGATCAGATTTCTACTTACTTGTTAAGCTCAAAATCTCCTTCAAAATCTCAAGCTAATCTAGCCCTCCAAGCCTGCAAGATTGTCACAAAGTAAAGGTAAAAACAAAAACAACAAAAATCTGGTTCTTTGACTATCTTGTAAAGGTTAAACATATGATGTTGATTTGGTCATTTAGCAAGGTTGAACCCACACTACAGAGTTATATGTTAGCATCAAATTTTGGTGGAGAAAGGAGAAGAAGATGGTCGACTTTTATAGCAGTAACTTAGCTTAATTCAACTAGGTGCAAGGTGCCTCTAAACTACCTTAAAATATGTCAATTGGTATGTAAGCCATTTATCTCCTCCTTAAGCTGCCACATGTCTCCTAATTACTAGTTCATTTGGCATTCACTCATGCTACCATTTGTCAACTAATTAAGTGCCTACATGTCACAAAATAATTGGTCCATATTTCTACTTTTTTTAATCCAAAAATACTTCAATTTTTTAAAAATTTCTAAAATTCACCGAAAATTTCGAAATAATGCTAATGGTCTCTAAATAAATTTTTAACGTGACTAAATCATAATTCACATTTTAATCACATTTATAAATCAATCATACCCAAAAAAATATCAATAAATGCATGTAGAATCATATTCTTGTGCAAAAATGTGCATGTCATATTTAACTAAACCATGATGTGCATTTCCTAATTTCTCAGTACTTTCTCATAAATCACCATTCTAGCCTTAACAAGGGTAACGAGATGTTACAATAAATACATCTCTAGATAAGATGTAATGATCTTGATGGTATATACCAAGGGATAAGAGAAAATGAATCTGCTTATTGCTTCACTGAGCCTTATCAGAAAGGATATTCTAATCATCTAAGTTATGACCGAAATTGATCTTATTAAGATATTATGAATAGTTAGAATTGATCTTCTTGAGGTAATAAGAATGGTTGGCAAACAATGATGAAAATAGTTGATTGATAAGGATTACGTGAATAGTATAGAAGATAGTAGCAAGAAATCTTCTTTCGAAGAAGAATTTCCCCGAATTAGGTTAAGTAGACCAGATGGTTTATTTTTAAGAATGATCAATGAAGGAACAAATCAGAAATGAATAAGTAATGAATCAAAAGTGATTATTAGAGTCACTTTCCTAACGGAGACTTAAGTATAAGAGGTTGAATATGCTACAGAGAGTACATGTAGCTTGTTGATGTAAAGTATCCAACTATGTGATTGAGTTCCAGAATTTGAGGAGACATTATTGCTAACATCAAGAGAACTTGGGTCCACAGTATATTCTATGTAAATATGTTCAGGGGATACAAATTAGATTTGATGAATGTGTTACCAACATAGGAAGTTAAGATTGCA